>JAVHNL010000339.1:0-75000 GCA_031216105.1 Dalbergia cultrata | reverse complement strand
CTGAGAGAGAAGAGGAATATGAGTTTAAGCCTTGAATTTCGGAGTTGAAGGTTGCAGCAGTATAACACTTGGTTTCTAATTTTTTCTCTTGACTTTGATATCTTCCAAGCTCACCTTTATAGGAGGGTGGGTGTTGTTTTTGACCGTTGGGGCTTGGAGACCAGAAGCATGCCTCATTCTGCTATAATATTTTATTTTTGATGTAGCTTTTCTATTTTGATGATGGAGGCTGCTCTTTCTTTTTGCCTTAATAGGTGTGCATCCTTGCTAAAGCACCAGAAAGGAAGTTAACGTTGGATACATGAGAGAGAGTCCTTTGACTTGTTTCTTCATTTATGATCAACAGCAACAACAGCACACTTTGTTTACCAACTCCAACAAGCAAGGCAACGTAAATTTCAATCTTTCCCAAATATGGCAAAAACTTTTCAGCCTTTGGTTTCTGCATTCTGCCTTTAACACTAATATCTTAATACTGCCAATTCTCATCTTTGTTTTTCTCAAGACTGAACACATCAACACATGTCAAGCAATTTCAAATTAAAGCTGAAACACTAAATCAGATTATCAGAAAGTTCATCAAGAGTAATTAATCTATTTTAATCAAGATTAATATAATTTTCTTAAAGTGTTTTGTCATCGTCCAAGGATACATAAACCAACAAAAGCCAAAGCCAACATTTAACAATGCACATATCTCAAGTTTTTTGGTCCGTGCAATCTCAGGTAACGTCTTAGCTTTTACAATATCATATTACAAAAAATTATACCAATAATGTTAAATCACTAACAGAATTGCAGCAGATGAAAATTAGATAAAATATTCAAAGAGAAGAATTATCAAATGATTATAAAGTGTTAGTGAAATAGAAATGTGCTATTGACCATTTGTATTTCTATTTCCTGTGAAAGTGCTCCCCTTATATGAAACTGAAATATCAATATATATATATATAATAACAGAAACATAATTTTACTAAATGTTAATGCTCCGTGATAGAATATAATATTATTTATGTTCTCTACTTAAACTTCTATACGAGATGATTTGATAGTAATATATATATATATGTATTATCATTGCTTATTAAAAAATGGAAGCAAGTTGCAGGGAAATCTGCCTCCGCCTTGCATTAACAAGAAGTAAATTGTCATTGAACCATTCCACGCTCACAGTTAGTCATATTTCCCGTTTATAAATTGTAGAGCCACACCATACCCCCCACCATCATATTCATATATATATTCATATCAAGACTCACACCACTTACCAAGACTCTGCCTCTTTTCTTTTCTTTTCTTCTGTAGAATAGAGCCAACACCTCAATCCAATTCAATTAGAGCAGCACTAATTAATTAAAATAGCAGTTAATTATTATGTATCCACCAATCTCAGATCACAATAAGCCCACTGCCACCGGTTTCCCGGTGAATTACAACCAATACAACCCCTCCGTCCCTCTGCCACAGCACCCGCCGCCACCACCTAGAGCTCAGGTCGAATGGTCAACAGGCCTCTGTGACTGCTGCTCCAACTGCAAAAACTGTAAGCTCTTCCTATGCCAGCCTCACCCCATCAAAGTGAATAATATTAATTGAGCGAGACGATTTCTATATATATTTTTCTTTATATCTATATATATGGCTTATAATAAATTATATGTGTGATTTGTTTTAGGTTGCATAACGTGCTGGTGTCCATGTGTCACCTTTGGCCAAGTTGCTGAGATTGTTGACAGGGGATCAACTTGTAAGTAAAAACCGATGGAAGGATTTCAATTAGTAGATATATAGTAGTAGTATGGTAGTATATGATTATGAAAGTGAGAGAGCGAAATTAATTCACATTATTATTGGGGGCGGGGTTAATTGGTTATGATAGATGAATTGGATGAGGCTAATTAAATTTATTTATTGTTTAATTTGACTACTTGTGATCGATCATGACATGCAGCATGTGGAGCTAGTGGGGCTCTGTACGGGTTGATTTGCTGTGTGCTTGGCTCTGGATGCTTGTACTCATGCTGCTACCGCTCCAAGATGAGAAGGCAGTACATGTTGAAGGATAGCCCTTGCTGCGATTGCTTGGTTCATTGCTGCTGCGAGCCCTGCGCCTTGTGTCAAGAATATCGTGAGCTTGAAAACCGTGGATTTGACTTGGTCCTTGGTAAGATATATATCAACTTCATTCCGACAAGTCTTTTCAATTTTATAAAGGAAAATACATATGATGTGGCTGCCCACTCTTTTTTTACTTTTATCTTTGAATTTTCTACGCTATTTTCTTCCCGCAGTCGTCAGTGGCTGGACATGTTATGTGGACTAAGTACAATTGATTCGAATTGTAATTTAATTAAATGTACTAACTAAAAACTAATATCAAAATAGTGTGTGTTGAAAATGTTGTTTAAGAGAAAAAAAATAAAACAATATATTTGAGCCCCAAATATGCACTAACTTCTAAAATTATCTGTCTTAGCTATCATCTGATATTTTTTCATTTTTGGGGGCTCTATCTTCACGATCATCTCTTCAATAAGTACAGGTCATATATAGCAACTCATGTTTCATCTTATATGCAAATTTCTTAATTATCCTTGAGATTTCACTATTTTTCTCATACGGGAATCTGATTTATCTCTCTCCCTAGATAGTCTATCGTCTCCCATTAATCTTGCAATTAAATAGGTTATCGATCCTCGACAGTTACTCTAGTTTAATCTTTGAGATTAACCACAAAGCGAGCAATTATAGCCATAAGGGTAGAATTTTAAAAGCAAAATGCTTTATCCAGTGGAGGAATTTTTCGGTTTTTCTTGATTCGATGTTTTCTTTGAAATTGGTTAGGGTGGGATGGAAATGTTGAGCAGCGGACCCCAGGAGTGACCATGACTCCAATAGCACCACCAGTTGTAAACATGAGCCGTTGAAGTGATGACGACCCATATGCATATCCATGCATTGAGTTCTGTAATTGATGCGAGTTTTACACGTTCCACGATGATTGCGATATGAAGATCAACGATGTTTTGAGATTTGAGAATGTGTTGTTACTGTATGTTGATTTTCCTTAGCTTTGTTACTAAAAGAACCGTTTGTTGATTTATAGCTTTTGTAATCAATGTTACGTGTTCTTCATTGAACACGGTATTCCATATGAATGAATCATGTCTTTAAATTCAAGTTTTACCTTAATAATCATCATGAGTTTTTTAAATTCAAACTTTCCCTTTTCAATAAAATGTAGTATGCCAAATGGCCAAAAAAGTATATTGTTCTAAACTCTACTAATCCAATTATCCGAATATTTACTAGATGAAAAACAGGAAATAAATTTCAGATTGAAGTTATTTGAAATATATTTAATTTATATGATAGTTTAAAAAGCTCAACACCTTCCCAAAAGAGGGAGGCATAACAAAATAGACTCAACAACTAACCAACAAAAACCAACACACAAGGGAATCAAGAGAAATATCACCGCCAAATCACAAAAACAACATCAGGAACCAAGATATAACATGACAGCATCACATAAATACCAAGAATATAGCTGAGAGTGAAATAGCATTCAGAAGAAGTTTCACCCTTTATTTATTTATTTTTGGTTAGATAATACGAGATTCATTGATAACAAGCCCAACTTTAAGTTGGAGATACAATTAAGCTAAAATTCAAACAGACCACAGCTGGAAAGGAAGAACCCAAAATAAAATTCTAATCTAAGATACCACATTTCTGATCTGTTGCAAGCTTGCTTCGAAGATATTCCAATTCTGTGAAAAATTCACACAGGTGAATCTGCCATGCGGTAACTCTATGAGTTTTCTCATACAATGAATCTTGAAGCTTCGAATACTTGTTTTTTGTGGTTTTTGTTTGGTCGAGTCTAATACTTGTTGGGGATGGGCTCAGTTTTCTCCACCCTTTGTCGAAACCACCAAAGAGTGCATGTCATATCCATTTGCCATTTCCGTCCGCTTCTGGGATGGGCTGTTCATTTTTTCTTAATCAAATCTTGGTGGGGGTGCAGGGCCGAGTATTCAACAAGGCTCGGGGTTTGCTCATTCAGGCCCAAATGAGTTCCCTTCCCCTCTTAACGATTTTCTTTAATTTCATCCACAGCCCTCACTGGTTACTTAATAAGACGTGTGTCGTATTCCGCGTTAAGCCCACCGAACATCTTTCCACCTCTTCTAGTGGCTCTGCACTTATGCCAATCATCGATATCCTATGATTATGAATATTAATATATCTGAACAAAAAAAGTAAAAAAAAAAAAAAGAGAGAGTAGAAAAATTATAAAGAACTAATAATTTGCCAGATTTTAGTTGTTTCCCCACCGACGTCGATGGAAACAAGATGGATATGTCCCATTGATCACAGTTTGGGCGGCCACTTTTTTTATCTGTTAACCCGAAAGTCCGGCCGAAGGACCCTTCAGACACTGTTGAGTAAGAGGTAGCAGCTCAAAAAGACTCTCAAATTGAGAGAGCAGCCACTTCATAACATCAGTCAACGAAATTAATATTTTAAACTTGAAAATATCCTCGCCAAAATTAATTTAATTAAAATGTGAGTCTTGTCCATCAACTTTTTTCGCCCTTTTGGCAAAATAAATTGACATGTTATTGAATTTTTTATATTAATTTTCTGGAAAGTGAGATGTACTAAGTCATTTGTTCAAAGGGCACTTTACAGAGATTGGCGGGTACCAATAGAAATAGTTAATTAAACTTCTATTTGTATAAACAAACAAGATATATCTTATTTAGGATCCCATCTAACTAATCTAGATTTTAAAGGTCACACTATCTAACCTATTTAATATTAGGCCTATGGTATATTACGTAACAAAAATTAAATCTAAATAAAAAATTTTGTGCCATATTTTATATATGTAAAAATATACAATTATTATTATTTTTTAAAATCGTCAGTGAAAAGAATTGCAGTAGATGAAAACTATGAAGCTGCAGGCGCTGCAGCTGCTGCATTGATATTGACTCACATTGTTGCATCAGTATACGCCAATTGTATTGTTGTTGAACCATTCCAAGCTTGCACAGTTCCTATCATATATATATATATATATATTACGTTTATAAATAGTGGAGTCACGCCACACCCTCCACCATCTGATATTCATCAAATATTCAGACCCCGTGCCTGCCAAGCCAAAACTCCCTGCTGCTTCAAATTTTATAGAATAAGGCAACACATCAATTAGAGAAGCACCAGCTAGTGTAGTTAGTTATTATGTATCCACCAACCTCAGATCATGATCATGCACAAACACCTTACAATCAGCCTACTGCCACCGGTGTACCGGTGGGTTACAACACCCATGCCCATACCCACAACCACAACTACAACCCCCCGTTTCCCCAGCCAATGCCATTGCTGCATACAGCTATTGATAATAAGGTCGAATGGTCCACTGGCCTCTTTGATTGCTTCTCCGACTTCAAAAACTGTAACCCCTCTTCGCCCTCTGCTTCACCCCATTCATTAAATTACCAAGTGACTAGTAGTTATCAATCATCAGTTACTTATAACTAGACATGTACAATATGCTTTTATATTAATAATTGCTTATAATGTGTAAATGTGTCCCGTTTTTGTTTTAGGTTGTATAACGTGCTGGTGTCCATGTGTCACCTTTGGTCAAATTGCGGAGATTGTTGACAGGGGATCAACTTGTAAGAAATTAACTAACCGAACCATTTCATTCGATTACTATTAGATACTACTACTATATATGTGTGTGTGGTATTTATTTATGAATGTGTTGTGTGGAAGCAAAATTAATTCACATTATTGCGGGTTGTTTGTGGTACATATATATATTATTTTGATTGATGATATATTTGCATTGTGAAATGCATGGATGGATGCAGCATGTGGAGCTAGTGGGGCACTGTATACGTTGATTGCTCTTGTGATTGGCTCTGGATGCTTGTACTCATGCTTCTACCGATCCAAGATGAGAAGGCAGTACATGCTGAAGGAGAGCCCTTGTTGGGATTGGTTGGTTCACTGCTGCTGCGAGCCCTGCGCCCTGTGCCAGGAATATCGTGAGCTTCAGAACCGCGGATTTGACATGGTCATTGGTATACATGAACTAACCCCTCCCCTGTCCTCTTATTTTCATAAATAAACTATGAACTAATCTTTAGCCTATAGCTAGCTATGTGGTGCCGACCCCTGATTTATTTATTATTTAGTCTTTGATTTTCACGAGCTCTTCTCTTCCTTCACCCATTGTATTCAATGTTGGCCGGGTGAAAAGGAGTGAAAACAAAATAGAAGAAAAGAAAATGAGATGACTTTAATAAATTTAGAAAAAATGAAAAACAAATTAAACTATGTGTGGTTCAAAAAAAAAAAACTTTTCAACGGTGAAAAAAATGAAAGAAAAGAGAAAAGCCGTTTTAAAAGAATAATTTTATCCATAATCTTAACTACAATGAAACAAGATAACAGGTTTTAAAAGAATAATTTTATCCTTATTCTTGACTAGAAAGGAAACAAGTTATTTGAATATAATCATTTTTTTTTATTCTTAACCAGATAATAGAAGAAGAAAAATATATTTTTTCACAAAATAAACAAAACATAACAAAGCGTAGTTGAAAGTCATAGATTAACTCAAAAAAATTATCTTAATTGTGCATTGTGGTTTATTTTATGTGTATATATATATATATATATATATTTAAAGATGATCGACCATTTGATTTTATATTAATGGTTAAGATTTAAACATAAAACATATGATTTATTTTTAGTGATCATGTGACTATTATTGAATCAATATTCTTTGAAATTGGTCAGGCTGGCATGGAAATGTTGAGCAGCGGAACCCAGGAGTGACCATGACTCCAACAGCACCAGCAGTTGTAACCATGAGCCGTTGAAGTGAGGATATGTATGGAGTTTATGTGAGTTTACATGTCCAGCTGGATGTTTCTGATATGAAGATCAACAACGTTTTCATTAGAATATAATGTGTTATCATCGTTTTGCTGCTTTACAGTTCTTTGTAACTTATGTTACATCATCTTTTATGTACGGCACTAGCTAGATATGGTTGTGAATGTTCCTTAAACACCGATTAAATGAGCTCCAATGACATGCAAAATTTTCTCCAGCAGAACTAGCATTTTTTCAATATACTTACAGTAATTTAACGATCCAATCTTGGTTATCTTGATTTGCGCAGTTCCCATTAATACACTTTTTCTTTCTTAAGATCATCGTCGCTCTCCATCTTTAGCCTTGCTTCTTGAGGTGAAAGCAATCTCTTCCTGAAACATAAAATAACTCAGTGAACACTGAACAGGAATAGTGTAATATGTAAACTAGCAAGATGAAAAATCGAAACATTGCTAGAATGTTCACTCAATTTCCTTTTTTTCTTTTTTGGGTGGCATGAATGGATGAAAAACTGAGCATTCAAGCCATATTTCGGGCTCAGGGCATAAATTCAGATTCCAGAAACTGACTATGTCACTCTTAAACTCTTATTTTCATTTTTTCATTTTACTTGTTTATCATGTATCTTGCAACAATGATGCACCTGTTTTAAGTCCTGCCGGATCAATTTTTTCAAAAATTAAATTGTAGGCTCTTGAATGATTAAATTTGCTATAAATTTTATTTTATATATTTTTTTAATTATATGACTCAATTGGCTGTTAAACTATTCTTTATGTGAAAGACTGATCAGTAATAAGACAATATGACCCAACGCCCAAGCACCATCTATACTGTTTTCTAGATAGCCTTGCCATTTCATAATTTCATCGAGCTTGCTGAATGAACTAGTTAACAAATTGGTCGCAAGAATCGAAGCTTTCCGGTGATCTTTGGACCAAATATTATTTAGTAAATAAATACCTGCCATGTGTTGTCGGTATTGGTAGGAAACTTCTACCTTGACCAAATGCCGGGCAAGTGTGGTGGACATGTTTTCTCTTTACACGATTTGTCAATGTTTAGCAAAGGAAAAGTGACATTCTTTATTGCTAGAAAAAGAATCAAAAAATAAAAAAAAGCAAAAGTGAAAATGATTGATTTCGCAGGTACCGTATAAAGTAGTGCCAACTAGAACCATTGCATGATGCCCTTTACTTCAAAATTTGCGGAAAAGTGTTACGATGGCAACAAAAGCCAAATCATTAAATTTGATAAGTAGTCTATACTTATATATCACATCTAGTGATAAAATATATAGTATAAACTTGTTATTGACTTTTGTTGTCAATCAAATATTTTTTAATTTGCAGCACTATTATTAACTGCTAAAAGTATATAGCAAGTGCATATACCATATACATGTAGGACAAAGATATATAAAACCCTTCAAGAAAAGAAAAAATAAAAGGAAAACCGCATGATAATCCATTAATGTTCCATATTATATTACCATAGATAAATTATTTTTTATATGCCACTTTTTAATACATTATCAATGCTGCCGCAACTTTTGTTAAGCGCTGCTCTTAATTAGCAGCATATATTACCAGTTCTTGTGAGGTCGTGATTTGCAGACTGTGACCTACACTTTAACAATAACCGACGACCTCGTGTACACGCAACACACATATGCATGCATAAAAAGAAGCAACTTAACTCAACTCAAATCCTAAGAGAGACCAATACCACCAAAACCAACGAAGACATTTTAGGCTACATACGGCATCTTTATGCTTCTGTCCTAATCATGTCCCACACTTATGCCGCTCCACGTTATCTCTCTCTTTGTTAGCTCCTTTTCTTTTACTTCTCCTTCGGGCCCCTTCAGAAGCGAAACCAATCGAGTGCAAAAATATCATTTGCCATTGCTTTAAGCAGATTAGAGCTGAGCTATAAGGTAGCTAGCTACAGTATACTGCAAGAGAACGAAGGAAGAGAAGGTTTGATTGATGTGTGAGTGAGTGAGAAGATGGAAGGAGCAGAGATGGAGCTAGAGAGAAGAAGTTTGTTCCTGAAAAGCCTCATACAGAAGAAGAAAGCCGTAGAGCAACAAGAACAGCAAGATCACCTCCACAACAACGTTCGAGTCAGGGCATGTGACATGCCTCTCTCTCTGCAGAACCGTGCCTTTCGCTGCGCACGTGACCTCCTCGATGCCATGCCTTCCAAGAAGCTTGACAGTAAACGTCTTGCCCTCGCCCTCAAGAAGGTCACCTCGTTTATTTGCTGTGTTTGTTTCCATTTACTTTTTGTTTTCTAGGTAACTTTTCTTTACCAAAATCTGCTTCTGGGGGTTCTGATCTTTGACCAATGATCATTTAGTATGTATGAGGTTTGTCTGAATACTGAATGACTAATTTGGAAGATTTTGGAGTTAGGGAATATATGGCTAGATATCTCAAACAGTTTTTATTCGTGTATCGTGAATTTACTATTTGATGTTCATTGTTCGATCTGAATAGCTTAGGCTTTTTGTTTTGTCAATTCATTAAAATGATCTAGCGCAAATCGATTAAGCATTACAAGTTTATGTGCAGATTTTGATTTTGGCTGTGGAATGCGTCTAAATGCTTGCTGATTTCACTCTGTCAGATGAAACTTTGTTTGATCTGTTTCTTTATCTTTCCGGGTGGTGATCTTTCTTGATAGATTATAGAACTTCCACTGCGGATAGTGCATATCTGGCAAACACATAGTTCAACTGCTTGTTTGCGATTTGGTTGAGTAAAATCTTTTTGTTAATGTTCGTTTGTGGTTGGAAATATTGCTTTCTTGTCTCTTTGACTCGTTGCAAAACGTTTTCATACTGTCATGCTGAAAGAGTTTTCTGTGTGGTAACCCATCCTGATGAGATGAGTACGGTGCCTCTGTGGTCCAGTTCACTAAAGGGTGCATCAACTTTTTATTGTGAACTGTGAAGCATGCCAAGCAAGTACTTCACCCAAATGGCCTATTTGGACTTCTGCATCTGCATTTAACTGAATATGGCAAAACCCAGAAAAGTATGTCCATAGGTTTGTTGTTTGTGGCTTTTAACGAATATAGCTGGCTTAGTGGAGGTTATTTGTGATATGGAGAATGTTACATGGCCCCCATTTCATTGATTGAGGCTTCAGGGTTGGGAAACAATATTAAAGTTGCAACTTGCAATTTTAGAATTCCTAACAATGTGATAAGTAGCACAATATTGGATGGGTTGGGGGTTTGTCATTTTGAGGCCATTGTTAGACTTGATCGTGTTAAGATTATTGGTTGATGGTTGCTAGTTGCTACATTGATTACCTGCAGATATCATATCTTTGTTATTTTAGCTATATGCTTGCAGATCCAGTGGATTAGTCTTGATTATTTGCTAGATCAACAACATTTAAACTAGATGAAATGATGAAATATATATATATATATTTCGTTTTTGGTTCTCTCAAGCAGAGATGTTTATTGTGGAGTTTATTTCTCACTGCTCATTTATCAATAAAAGTGACTTTGATGATAATTTACTCCTCTATTTGTGAATTTGGTACCTGGTATGAACTGCTTGAATCACTCATGATGGAAGCATACTGGTCTTAACAGGAATTTGATTCTTCGTACGGTCCGGCTTGGCACTGCATTGTGGGAACTAGCTTTGGCTCCTATGTAACTCATTCTATTGGTGGTTTCTTGTATTTTTCCATTGACAAGGTTTATATCCTTCTCTTCAAGACAGCTGTTGAACCGTTAGACCATTGATAAAATCCTCAACTTTTGAGTTATATGCATATTTTCTTGAGGAATTAAATTTTCAAAATCTCAAACCGACTGATATGGAAAGTTGTAAACTTACAAGCTGAAAATGTTAAAAGACATCTGTATTCTGTGATCTGATTGATGCACTTCAGTTTGGACTTTTAGTCTGTGGGAGAGCATTTCAGTGTATAATTTGTTATGTCAATTCACAGGATATTCTTTATGTTCAGCTTAGGAGGAGAAAATTTTACAGAATTTTTGTTTTCCAAAAATGTCTTTGGATAGTTGGATTCTTTGTCACAATTTTTTGTTTTGCCAATACCAATCATCTGCTCTCCACAACCGTGGTGAAATGTACAGTATAAATCCATGAAATTTGCAAAAGTCACATCATTTTTGTCATTATTTGATATATAAGAGATCCTCAACAAGAAGCGCAGTTACATATGCTAATACTCAGGTCTTGCAACTTCCTTTTGTTTTCTACAGTGAATCACAGATTCTGTCTTTCTAGTGGAACCACATCATGCTGCTAGTGGTGCTTTATAAGATCTCTTACCAGATTATTACGTGTGATCGCTTCTCCATTGTGCAGCTTTTATGATTGATCTTATGCCGATGAAAATCATTTCATGCATCACCAAATAATAGCTTTGCTTGAAACAGCTATTCTGAAAACAAATAATCTGTTACAAGTATTTACAAAGTTTAACAACGAATCACTGGAAACTGCAGGAATTAGTCAATCATGCAAAAGTTGGAAAATGCTATCTGCTAACAAGCTAAAGACTTTACAATATATTATTTTCAAAACTATAAAATGTTTGTAGGCTTTTAATAATTTTATTTTTAATTTCTATATGTCTTTAGGATACATATTAATAAAAGAGAAGCTCCTCACCTCAAAAAATAAATTTTGTCTCTGAAATAAACAAGTAAAATATATATTTATATATTTAATTAGGCAATAATGTTGTTTTACGCTTTTTTTCATTACTCTATTTTTATATCACTTTCTTCGAAGATAATAAAGAAAGAAAAATGTAGAAATTTTAACATTATAAACAACAAGGTCAATGATGTAAGTGCAATTCTCCAGTTAACCGCAACTACAAGAATGTTGTAATAGTTTGTGGTTTGTGTTGAGACAGGTCACGCTAGGAATCAATCAACACGCTTGTTATTTATTGTACAAACAAATCCATTTCCCATTTTATTTTCTTCTCCTTTGTCTTGTGTGTCCCTCATTAATTCTCATCCTGGCTCCTCCACCACTGATGCTAAAATCACATCACATGTATGTAAGTGCAACTCAAATATAATAATCATAGCAAGTTTGGTTGGTATGTTTGCATTTGGAGAATAAAGGAAGTAGTGAGGCAAATATGGAAGAGTCTTCCAAGGCTTCTTCCTCCTCCTCTCTTAGCCTTACAGTTGAGCAAGCACAACCGCAGCCTCCTCACGAGGCTGTGTTCTTGATCTTAGCTTACCTTCCAGTGTATGAGCTTCTAGTCGTGTCTCAAGTTTGCATGTCACTAAGGGATGCAGTGAACAAGGATGTGTTGCCATGGCTTAATATTGTTGTTGAAAGGCCTCTGAATTCTCGGCTCTCTGATGATATTCTGATCAAGATCACCTCCAAGGCCAACGGCAGGCTCAAAACTCTGGCTCTCATGAACTGCATGCACATTACAAACGAGGGGCTTCAAAGGGTAGTTGAACAAAACCCTCTCATAAGCGAGGTATGAATATCCAAACCCATATTTTAGATTTCCATTTTGCTCATCTTTTTCATGTTGTTGTAGTAGTCTTCCTAGATCTCCTGCTTTACTTGAATGAATTTATGAGTTAGTTTTAGCTGCTTAATTACCCGATACGATAGTGTTAGGGGATATGGAATTCAATGGCTAAGAAATGTCTGGCTATCCCTGCTTGTTTGTTTGTTTGTTCAAGTACAATGGTTTTTGTTTCTCCATAGAATTATTGAAGATTGCCATAGCTACATGACAAGAGAGTGGCGTATACATATTGAAAACCAAGTTTAGATATTCTAAATGTGAAAGCGAAGAGGGGAAAAAATTATGCTGTCATAAGATACAAGAAGTAGCATCTAAGGCAGTGGGGGCACTTGCCAACATAGTAGGACTGAAGTGTTGTCTCATTTATTTTTATTTTTTTCATTTGGGGTGTAGCTCCACATACCAGCATGCACTAGTATAACCCCTGAAGGAGTCCTAAGTGCGGTGAAAACGCTGTGCCAAGGAAGCAGTTGCTTGAGAACCTTAAGGATAAACGGCATCTACAACCTACAAAAGGAGCATCTTGACATGCTTGCCTTTTACCTTAGAAAGAACCTGCAATTAGAGGAGCAGCAAGAGCCACACCAGCCTGTCTACTATCATGAACGTGGCAACTTGTCGGTATTAAAGCACAAAGAAAGCCAGCGGATTATTGACTTGGAAATATGTCCTAAGTGCCTTGAGGCAAGGATGGTATACGACTGCCCAAAAGGGGACTGCAAGAGGAGGGAATGGCCCCTAGATCAATGTAGAGCATGCAAGGTTTGCATTCCAAGGTGTGAAAACTGTGGTGGATGCATTGCATCCGAAGAAATGGAAGAGGGTGCTTGTTCAGATATTTTGTGCCTTAAATGTTGGTTACAAGAGCACCCCAAATGCAGTTTCTGTAACAAACCATACTGTAAGCAACACACAAGTTGGCTGTGCACTTCTTCAGACTCTAGATTCGTTTGTAGAGTTTGTGAAGAAAATTCCCATGGATATACGTACATGGATGCTGTGTGATATAGTGTACATAGTGGTCAGCTTAAACTATATTGCCACTCCCTCACCATTGAGTTTCTATAGTCTGTTAAACATTTATATCAATAAAGAAATTGTTGCTGATAGTATTTCCATTCATTAATGTACTTATCAGAGAGTTAATAAAATGAAGACTTCCTGCAAATTCTGAGGCATCATGCCAAAATCAAACATTCCAATGGACATCAGAGGATCGGAGATTGAACAAGTCCAATTCAAAGAATAATATAAATTGTGATATTAATAAGGAAAAAAAAAAATAGCCCTGATAAAAATACAGATACAGCAATAATGTCAAATAATTACTCGGGTTTTGTTTGTACAGAAATTCAATGAAAAAAGACTTACGTTGCCATTGCCAATATACAATTTGATCAACCTTGCCACTCTTTAAATTCTTTACATGAGGACCAACAAAATTGGTAAGCTGCAGTCTTCCAGAAAGTAGTTGAAGATCATGTCTCTGCTGATGAACAAGGAATGTGACTTGTGCCTAGTTTTACAGGATGACTGCACTCAAAAGTAAAACAACTAGAATCACAGAGCTTGTGAAAGATCCACCATTATAGTAGTATTGTGACAAGCATCCTGAACTCGTGGAGTTAGCTGGGGCCAGTAGTGTGCCATTTATTCTAGTGCCATTTTTACCAGTACTGCAGTTCGCAAACAATGAATAAGAAAGAACACTTAAGCAGACAATGTAAAGTCATGTTTAACAGCTTTTAGAGCTGAAGAGAGGAAATTGGAAAAAGACACAAGATTTCAGGAACATGAGAAAAAGAAGAGTAGCACATATATTCAGGAAGAAAATGGCACTGAGCAAACCAACATAAGCTTGAGATAATACCTTCCTGGAAATATACAAGAGCCATGACCTGTAAGAATTATAATATAGCACATATCAGTTATATTAAAATGCGAAGCAATTTTAAGTTGAAAATTGATAATGCGATTCTGTGATTGTAACAAATGAGAATGGCCAATAAAGAAAAAAGCAGCAAAATTTAATAGATTTTCAAGACAACTGATAAGAGGATGGAAATCACTACGATTCCCACACCTTATCAAAAAGATGTTAACTAAATTACTAAATGGAATTAAAAAAAGTGCTCATGCGAAATATAGCTAATGAGAATCAAACATACATAGAAAAATGAACAAAAATAGCCATATGGTTATCCATAACTTGAACGAATATTGGGAAACAAATTGACGAGTAAGAAGGATTTGAACACCACTATTCTTATACTGTCTTTTCAAAACGTAATCATCTCAAATAAAATAAAGGCTTCATTACCCTTAAATCTTCTAAAATTAAAGGTGTAATTAAGCCCAAAACAAATTTCATCTTAATTCACCTTACAAGCAAAAGGTCTATGAAGACCTGGTTAGGTGTACCTGGGGTGTGAATATGCATATTTCCTTATTGCCTCTAGCTATGATGGTTTGTTGTTGGTTTTAGTAATAAATGTACTCAAGTACATATTTATGTATGAGTGTGTAATGACATACTTGGGTCTGTGGTGGTGATGGTGGCAACCCCTTTGAAATCACAGGTCCCCGGAGATTTAGCCATCTTCTGATAATAAGCATTGAAAGCATATGTAGCATGTGCAACTACATTATCTGGTTCATAACATGGTTGACCCTGCAGCAAAGGTGAACAATCCACTTTCCCTGGTCCACAAGCCCAATCAAGTGCTGCCTGTAGCATCTTAGGGTCAGCATTACTCTTTGTGACACAAAAGGTTTGGTTTGTTGTATCATTCGCAAATATTACACCAGCACCAGTCAAGTGTAAGGTATACACCGGTTCTCCATTAGCATAAAACAGCCCCCAGTTCTTTTCAGAGGCTGGACCTGATCTTAAGTCTTCATTATAGAGCTCATAAATATATGTACTAACTGCAACTCCTGGATGTTTAGGAGTCCCCGTATTGTTAAGGACATGTCTGATCAAGTTACTATTGTAAGTGTTGGCATTATCGACGGTTGCGTCCGATTCAGACGATGTGTCACCTTTGGAGGGCCATCCTGACTCAGTAACCACAATAGGGATATTGGTGAAGTTCAAATCAGACATTGCAAAATAAGCAGCATCAACAACTGCATCAAATACATTGGTGTAATGCAGGAGAGTGTTGGCATCAACAGCTTCTTTATTTGGAGGTAAAGGGCGGAATAATGCATAATCCAGTGGGATTATACCATTTGACTGCTGGTAATCATAATATGGGTATACATTGAGCATGAAGTATGAACCTGTTGACTGCAAAAACTTAAGCAAGGGAACCATAACTGGATTCCATGTACGATTGAAAAAAGCTTGGGAAGGTGGGAAAGAGTCGAGGATGACAGAAGACGAGTGTGGAGTAGAGACTTTAATCTGCCGATCAAGATTAGCAGCCACAAGAGCAGATTGAATGAATGTTAAGGCAGAGACTAGAACAGGGGCAGCATTTGGGAGGGTTGTTAGGACTTCAGATCCAACAGCTATGGCAGTAATGTTGGTAGCAGGGACATGAGCTATGACATTCCGAGAAACCCAGTTTGCTGCAGTGGCATTGGACTGACCAATGCCAAGTAGCTGGTCATTCGGAACAGAAACAGTTACACGGATTCCTGTGTTGGCAAGTGCAAGAAGCAAGGATCGATCAGCATCATAGAGTCTGACATGTTGGATACTTTGAGCTTTAAGAAGGGCAGCAATCTCTTTGGGGCTTGGCATCTCTGAGACATCTGTACCAATGTTGACACCTACAAAAGCATCTGCAGGGGGAAAAAAGAAGATTTCCTACAAATGAAGGACTTTCTCTTTAACAAGAACATTGAATATTTATACAGCTGACAGCAAATCCAAACATGGAAAGGACATGTCACTTGAAGAGAGTGTTTCCTATATGTATACCACAAATTAGATTTGGAAACAAGGTATCCAAAGAAATGTATACATTTGAAGACATAGCCTGCTATAGCATTTAGCAATAGTGCTCAGCTCCACAAGTGAAACAAGAAGAACAAACATCTAAAATTTATATCTACTTACAGTTTTACCAAAATATGCTGGTATATCAAAACCTATATATCCATTACAGAAAGTGTTCTAACCCGTTCTTGTGCAGATCCTAAGTCAAATTCTGTAATATAGCATGGTTGGACTAAGGGTTATGCATATCGTTATTGCACTTATCGTTATTGCACATAGTTCTCAAAAAAGTTAAACATTTAATTTGGGTAATCCGTAATGAGTACTATAATAACAAAAACTATGGGTAAAACATTTAATTAATCCGTAATGAGTACTATAATAACACAATAGATGGTCAAATTGTTCATCAAGCTGGTGAATAATATCCTTAGTTTCAATCAAATTAGTAGTGGCCCATCATGCACTGACTGAATAGTTCATGTTCGATTGTAAACCTTGACAATATTCAGGGTCAGCTTTTTCACCTGTCACCCATGTGTATTTCTTGTTCTTATTTGTTAAGGGTAGGACCATAGGAGACATGGATTTAGCTAAAAAGAAGTGTAACATATTGGAATGATGGCTGGCAGTGGCTGATAGGTTAATATCAGAAGCACCAGTTCCACAAGCCATGTTACACATGAAGAGATTCGTTTGCTTTAATTAGCAAGCTACAAACTATAAATGGAAGATTTTAGTTGGCAACATAATCTAGTGGAACTGCAGGGCCAGAATGAAGTGTCACCACCACCATCATTTCCTACCCACTGAATATATCCTAGAAAGCAGATTTTATTGTTACTGCTAATAATACATTTATAAATTGTAGATTACAGGTTCGTTCATTTAATGTTGTGGACCAGCACTTGTGCAGATGTACAACTCTCTTGGCAGGAAGGTCACAATTCGCCTCCTAGAAAGTACAAACATGATTGACAAACCCAATGAAGGGTAATATTTTTCATTGAGGGGCCCTGTAGGCAGTAGCAATATTTTTCCTCATTGGTTTCCTCAAACAAGGGTATTTTAGTCCCATGATATTTTCAATGAGAATGCAGTTAAGTGCAAACTGCAAAGTAGTAACTCTGGGATGAGCTGGGACACACTAAGGTAAGGTTGTTCCCACAAACCCACAAAAGACGGGAAAGGACATATCGTAGATTCTGTGCAAGGGAAAATATTTTCTCAGAAAAGAGACAACGCTATGCTCAGGCCAACCGGTTACCGGTTCTCTCTCTCAAGCTTATTGCCTCTAGAACAAGAACATATTCACCAAATTAAGTCCAACGCAAGCGAACAAGGAAAGCAAACATTAAAAGCCATATAAATTAGATTGACTATAAGACCAGCAAAGATTAACTATCAGAGACCATTAACGGCATTTTCAATTAAGTTATTCTAAGGATCATTAGCTAGAGGAATCTCATGCAGGACAAAAGTAGTATTCATGATAGGATGAAGTTAATGAGGAACCCAAAAAATAAAAAATAAAAGAAAAAAAACAAAAACCAGAGACTAAAGTGAAGAAGTGGTTGAAACCCATTAGGCACTATGATGTGATGTAAAGAAACAAACACACTTCGGAAAACATAGCTAAACTAATCTCCAACAAGTCAGTGTAGTGTCCAAGGGAACAGAGATGCACGAGCCTTAGAATCACAGAAAGGAAAGTAATAAAGAAGGAAGAGACTTGATTAATTACCTCCAACACCAGCAGCAGCAGCAGCAGAGACAGAGATCAGTGGTAGCACCAAAAGAAATATCCTCAGCAGCATCACCAGCACAGCCATATATGAAAGCTCACTATAAAAGCCACTACTAACATATATAAAAAGAGCAGTGCATTCACTGCGGATTTCAAAGAAGCTCAGAATGAATGAAACTGAAAGGAGCTAGCTAGCTAGCTAGCAAGGTAGGGAGAGTGAGGGAAAAGCAAAATAAAATGAAAGGATGCGGCTTTTGAGGCCCTTTGATTTAGAGAGAGAGAGAGAGAGAGAGTGTAAGTGTAGTGATGCGAGGGAGACTGTGTGTGAGATTTGGCTTTACTTTCTTTTGTTGTTGTGGTCAAAACGTCAAAGAGATAGAGCATAGCATCAGTACATCGTTCCTTCCTTGTACAACACATAATCGGGTGTTTGTGTCAGATCAGAACTAAGGAATCCAACGCCTACAACTCGTTAATTGAACAGCATTATTATTACTAATCTAAAATCGTTAATTAATTAATTAAATAAAACAGCATTTTATTTCACTGTAATTTTCCTACTGCTTTTATCTTTTCGGGCTAGCTAAGGAACGCTCCCCTCACGTTAGGTTTTGCTTTTGACATAATCACTGAGGCACGCGACTCTTCCTTTTTATCTGATGGCATTGGTTGCGATGCTTAAGGTTATAAATATTAGAGCTGATCACAGCCAATTTTTTTTTTTCAATGATAAAATTCTTTATCTTTTTACAATGCTTGAGTGCATCAAATTATTATATGATTAGCCATAAATACAAGATTATTCGTCCCGTATTTATGCAATCACAACGGTAGTCCTTTGGTGAGTGATGACACAAAAGACGAAAAGATATTACTGCAAGTAAATATCAAGGCTGGATTTGGTAATATTATATAAAAGGTGTTTTGGCTTATGAAAAATATAAATTAATTTTTTTTTATTTGATAAGCTAAAAAATACAACATTTTGTTCTCAAATTTTAAAAGTCTAAAATCCTTTTGAGAGCATTTTATAAGATATTTTTTATAGTTAACCTCTATATTTTGAAATTTAAAAGACTAATATAACCTTACTTTAATTAATGACAATAAATATAAAAATATTCTCTTTAATATCTATAATTGTTGTTGTCATTTTGTGTTTTTAAAACATATTTACCAAGTATTATTATTTTGACTTCTATTTATTGAAATCTACTTTTTATATTATTTTACTAAACAATGCTACTATAATATCTTGAGTGCAACTTTTTGAGAGTTTAAAAAATTGGACACTTTTACAATGAATTATACTAGTATCAGACCAAACCTAACTCTTATAAGTTAATTGCTGCAGTAAAGAATAATAATAACCAGTAATTCCATTAACCACTTATGTTAAGGATCAGTTTGAAGCATAGTATGAAGGCCTTCACTTTTTAAGTTTGAATTGTTGTATATTGTAATGAATCTTACTAGATCTAATTTTCCAAAAACAAAATCACACCGCACGCATAGAAAAAGAAAAATAAATATATAAATTCAATTCCATAACTAACATATATAACGTAACTGGATTTTATTTTATGTTTCCAAATATGGAGTGATGTTGTACTGTATATTTTCTTAATTATTGAAACATCTAACTTAATCTCTTAAAAATATTATGTCAAACAATTTGATTCTCTAAGAAAATATACCATTTTCACGATCCTTGGAGAATTAAAATGTAGAACAAGTTAGTTCCTATGTTAAGTGTATGACAATCGAATAACGCACATAGTACGCTATAACATTCATGCATCACATGAACTGCATAATACCTTGTGCACACATGTCCATAGCTAAGTTCCATACGGCCCTAGGGTTCTCCGAAACACACCCATGTAGCTGAGAATACCCTAGGTTACAGAATCATATTGCAGCTCTACTTTTGCAAAATTATGCAGAATAAGTTTGTTGCAGCGAGTTTGGCTCGTTGCAGTGAATAGGTGAGTCTTTTTGTCCTAGTTTGACTAAACAGGCTCGCCGTAGCGAGATTTACTCGCTGAGCAAGTGAAGGTTTTAGTAGGCTCACTGCAACGAGCACCCAATGTCAACACAATATTAAAAATGACACAGTTTTGGGTTAATGACCCTATACTCTTTATAAACACTTCCTTTCGGGCTTTCTGGTTGATAAATCGAAAATCCACTCCCCCAAACCCTATATCCTCTTCTTCTACCTCCCTCACTCCCAACCCTATTCTAATATTCATCATTCAAGTTTCAAGGTGAGTTTTGTGTAGTTTATGTTTCCTCCCTTTTCCTTCTTTTATGCTATTGGGTTAGATATTGTTATTTCTCTCATTATTATCAAGTGGATGTGCTCCCCAATATTGTTAGTGTTGATCTAGAGTAATCTAGGAGTACCCATAGATTTCTTATGAGATTTGTTGCTCTAATAGCAGACATTGTGTGATATCCCAAATAAAGAAATAATAATAATAATTATTATTATAGTTAATAGTAAACTATGAGCATACATATGCATTATAGTTAGTAGTGTTAATGCATTATAGTTAGAATATGAATTAAAATTACTAAGTGTAGTTAGCATTAATATTAATTATTATTATTAAGTCTAGATATATGACACTAATATTAATTATAATTATTATTACTAAGTGTAGCTACCATTAGTATTATTATTATTAAGTGAACCTAACATAAATATTATTTAATATTATAATTACTAAGTGTAGTTAGCATTAATATTAATTATTATTATTATTAAGTCTAGATATATGCCACTAATATTAATTATAATTAATATTACTAAGTGTATCTAGCATTAGCATTATTATTATTAAGTGTACCTAGCATTTATATTAATTATAATTAATATTGCTAAGTGTAGCTAGCATTAACATTATTATTATTTAGTGCACCTAACATTAATATTATTTAACATTATAATTATTAAGTGTAGCTAGCATTAATATTAGTTATTATTATTATTAAATCTAGATATATGGCACTAACATTAATAATAATTAATATTACTAAGTGTAGCTAGCATTAGTATTATTATTATTAAAGTGTAAATAGCACAAATATTATTTAACATTATAATTACTAAGTGTAGTAGGCATTAATATTATTTATTATTATTAGTAAGTATAGACATATAGCACTAATATTATTTATGATTATTATATTTGTGTATAAATATATGTGTGTAGGAGTGTGTGTGTGTGTGTAAGAAATGTTTAGTTTCATTTTGCTAAGTTTTGTTTCCACCTCCTCTAAGCCAAAACTTCTCTAAGCCAAATCTTCTCTAAGCCAAATCTCCTCTAAGCCAAACCTCCTCTAAGCCAAATCTCCTCTAAGCCAAACCTCCTCTAAGCCAAACCCCTTTTTGGCCGAATTCATCTCTTGTCAAACTCATAATCCTCGTGGCCGAATTTCAGTGGACCTAACTAATCATCTTTTAAGACGTTGTGACGCTCCCTCCCTTTAATCAACGAGTTTGGTTACTTGTACCATTCCAATTTTCCAAAATCAAGTTGTTAGTAGAAGCACACTCCCGACTATCAAAGGTGAGTGGGTTTAAGCTCATGACCATACTTTTGGTCATTATTAATATATTTTCAAATTATATGAATTATTTATGAAATTTTAGAATAATTTATGTCAAGAGAACATGTTGTTATGAATTATGTCAATTTTAGAAATATTATCATGAGAACTAATTATTTTGGAAAACTCATGGGACCATGCTTGCTGTATGAATTATTTAGATTTATTTATTAGTTAGAAAATATTTTAAATCTCGCTTTGTATGAAATTATTATTATTATTTTTAGCCAATAAATAGTGAGAAACAGATCAGCGAGTTAACGGCTGCAGGATTGATCGTTAACCTTGGTACCAAGTGGTCCACTAGAGGACTAGCTCACCCACAATAAGGAACCTAGTGAGGTGTCCATTTATGGGACCTAGTTAGGTGCCCATCAGATTGGCCATTGGCTCAGATTTAGCTATTCAGCTCAGATAATTATGTACAGAATAATTCATGTTTCTCTACTAATTGTTGCTATAGATTCAGTTAATTTATATGTAATTATATATGTAATATATTTCACATCAATTGCATGTATATGTTATGTATTTTGTTATTGTCCCATGTGGGTTGTGAGTGGAGGCTCGCCACTCGAAGTTTTGATGAACTCACCCTCTCTTTTCCTTTCCCTACAGATCTGATTCTGTGTTCGGTTGTACCACGTAATCCTCCATGATAGTGCTACAGCTTCCTTGGTGAGCTTCGCTTTGAATTGGAGCTTATTGTTAATTATGTCAGCCTAGTAGTGCTCCAATAAATTGTGTAGGTAGGATCCCCGGACATGCATGATATTATTTTCAGAATTTATGTTAATTGTTTTATTATGTTTGGCTTTGGCCTAGAATATGGATTTTATGCAGATTTATGTTCAGAATTTATGTTTTAGAAATAATTCCATATTATCAAGTTTTAGTTGAACTTGACATATTTTAAATAAATTTGGGTTATTTATGCATATTAGTCTACCACGCTACTGAGAGGCCTAGTGGGGACCCAAATCCTCACGTGCCGGTCACGTTCTCTAGGTGGGTCGTGACACATTGGTATCATCTCTAATCCCGAAGTACCCATGGTGTTGGCTCTTCACAATCTACCCCTTCAGGTGAGTAGGTTTGATCTCATAGCTTTACTTTGGTCATTATATGAATATTTTCTAGCATTACGAAGTATATAGAGATTTAAAAACTTGAGTTTTCATATGATATGGGTTTTATGTTAA
This sequence comes from Dalbergia cultrata, assembly GCA_031216105.1. Lineage (NCBI taxonomy): Eukaryota > Viridiplantae > Streptophyta > Magnoliopsida > Fabales > Fabaceae > Dalbergia > Dalbergia cultrata. The sequence continues at coordinate 51,978 of JAVHNL010000339.1, read as the reverse complement.
TTGTGCAATAAGGTAGACATGTTTCCTTTGAATTTATACATGAAAATCTATGATTTTATGAAGTGTATGGGACCATAACTGCTCTATAAATATTTTATATGATTGAACTAGTGATTTTAGATTTGACTACAATGATGGATATAGTTATGTTGATGAAGAGTAAATGTGAAGTTTTATGTTTATTTATGGAAACTAGAAAACGTAGAACCTACAGATTATAGAGCCCCATTTTATGGATTCAATTTGATTTTAGATTAATGAATTATTGGGAGAAACAGAGCTGTGAGTTAACGACAGTTATTCTATTAACCTTAGTATACCAAGGCCCGCGAGGGGCATTTATTCACATGTTAAATTAGTCCATGAGGGATGCGAATCGGGGGGACCATTAAGATATCAGTTAGGGGTTCTTTATTTGCGATGGACTAAGCACCTACCATTCAGTCTATGGATAATCTATTCTTTTAGTAATTCTTGAGAAAATAGAGTTGACGTTTATGTTTACCATAAATTTATGATTTCATAACTATTATACATGTTACGTAGAAATGATTTATGAGTTGTGCATTATTATTTATGTATTTCTCCTTCTTGTTCCATGAACAATTGTAAGTGAGAATCCACTCACTGAGTTTTGTGATAAAATTCACCCCTCTTTCCTTTTTCCCTCACAGATATAGGTACTGCTTTGGATCCTCCACCTCTACCCCCTCAATAGTAGTTTATTTCTAGTTTGGGTGAGCTTCACATTGCTATAAAATATTCGTCCTTTTATAGAGTGCTCCTGTGATGTTACGAGCAAGGTCCTAGATCAGATGCATATGCATATGTTTTGCCTTTTGATTCCATGATTCGTTTGTATTTAAAAGGATATATCATTCATAATTTATTTTGTGTAGAGAACAACTCATCATGTTTTGTATGACAACTATAGTTACAACTTGATTTATGAGAAAAAAGGGTTATTTCATGATTATTATGATTTAGTTGTGGAAATTGTTTTAATATCTGAAAAAGATTTTGTGAATTAAATATGCATTTAGTACGACTCGGTGATCACGAGAATTACGTGAGGATGAAGTTCCTCATTTGCCGATCACAATTCAAGTCGGGTTGTGACAAACTGACACGTTTACATTCAAACAATGTCATTTTGGAAGAATTCAAGAAATTATTTTTCATATTAAAAAAAATTTCCTTGCTTCATGTTATTCTAAGTTTTGGGGAAAAAAGTAAATACTAAGACAATGTTGTATTGCTCAAAGGGTGGAAGTATGATTTCCACGTGTAATGTAATGTGCCACATGATTTATTTAACAGGCCATACGTGTTATTTCGTTAATATTTAATAGATAGATTTTACAGAGATACTAATTTGTTGTACTTTTCAACTCCTATTAAACCACGTAAAATGTTTATTGTTTTGGGGTACAATAATTTTAGGGACTAAGTTGGGTGTTTACTTTAGTTTTAATTACACTTACAATGGTATGATAAGTTTTAATTTACATAACATTTAATGAATATTAAATACATATAAGAGGAATTTTAAATTAAAAGGACTTTTATACACACTAATTAAAAAGATTTATCATTTATTAATAAACATATTAACCAAATAAATTTTAAAATTCTAATATATAAATGAAGTATCCTGATGACAATATATAAAATATTAATAGGTTTTATTAGGCTTCTTTTCCCTGATAAAGTAGAAAATAAAAAATTATTGAACTTGTTATATATCGGTTGATCTTTTTATTTTATATAAAAAAGACATATTACTTTTTATATAAATATATAATTTTTGAGGTATAATATATATACATATATAATTTTTTTGGAAGAAAAAGTTTAAGGGCAGCTGCCCCTCACCTGCAACTAAGTTCTGCCACTCATCAAGCCTATGCCTTCTTTTTCTCTGTTAATATTTAATATATAATTTAATGAGCTATTAATCATTCATCAACTAAAATTGTTGTTAGCTTGAATTGTCGATGTTTAAAAATTTCAATCTTTTTTAAAGGACTAATTTGTCCAATACAAAAATTTATAAGAATTACTTTTGTGGTTTATTGTAATAGGTATGGATATAATTGGGCCTAGTAGTCAATAGGTAGATTGAAACTTCGTTAATGAAGAATAATAGAGAATTAGTGATTGTAATAGGAGAATATTATATGAAATGTGAAATGATTTTTTCTTTTTTGAGTCTCTCTGTCTTTTCTAAAATTCTTCTCTCTCCTATTTTATTCCCTTTAATTCTCTCCTGATTCTACAATTCTCTTTTCTTAAATTTCTAGTTCATTACACTTATTCTATTTTTTTAATCCACAAATCAAATCAAATTGTTTTTTTTTCGGATAAAAGATATAGGTAAAATCAAAATGAAGCAAAATATAGAAATAATAAGTTGCGAAAGTATTTCAAATTAGACGTTTAAAAAATTAATAAATAAAGTAAAAGGAGCAAATATATATAATAATAATAATTTATATGTTCTAGGAAATAAAAATTAATGTAATTTTTTTTCAATTAACAGGGGCAAAAGAAGTGAATATAAGATGCGAACATGAGAACGGGGTCTCCATTCTCGGAGCAAGCAAGCGTGAGTGAGGAGTTGGCGAACGGCAGTCCAAAGTCTAAACACGCAACACAAACACAACACAACACACTGATACAATTTTCGCAGTTACAATAGAAGCTGCTTTGGACCAGCTGATTGATTCGCATCGCATCGCATGTCTTCTCTTCTTCTACCACAACAAGGACAAGCACTTGAATTTGAATAATAATAATAGTAATTGATGGATCAAACTCAGAGGGTAGCTGCTGCTTCTGCTGCGGCGACAGCAACACCCTCCTCCTCACGCGCTCTCCAGTTCCACCCTGCTCGATCACCCATTCTCGACCTCTTCAACCTTTACTTGGGGGTGCCTGCCTTTCTTTCTTTCTTTCTTTCTTTCTTTCTTATTCCCTCTCTCTCTCTCTTTTTCATTCATTCATTTATTTATTTTTCCATCTTTTACTTAATTTTCAGAGAAATAGCAGCCAGAAACCCGATGACGCAATCCGGGAGCCACCGTAAGTGCTAAAATAGTTTGAATTTTGATTTGAGCACTCCCTCAGGGGCTTTTTTACTTTGTTTGTTGAGAATCGGCGTGCGTTTTCTGGTGTGTGTGTGTGTGTGTTTCAGTCTTGCAGTTGCAAGTTGTTAATTCTGTTTCCGTCTTACTGATCTCTGTTGCTTGCTAGTTAGTTCTGATTTCTGAATAATAATATTTGTCAGCTTCTTTGTTAACTGTTGGAATAATTGATTCTAGGAACAAAACGCAAAAGCGTGTGCTTGCCCTTAACCGTGATATCCCTCCACCAAATGAACAGTTCCTTGTAGATTTCGAGCGACTTCAGAACCAGTTCCCTGTGAGTTTGAAATTAACCTCTTCACCATCATCATGCGCTGTTCCTTTCATGTTTCATCTTTGCATTTATATGTTAATTGAATTCGGCACTTGTCGTTTTTTTTTTCCCTTCTTCTAATGTTGATGCTATGCTTTTACGTTCAGGACCAAGATCAGTTACGTTCTGTGACTGAAGCTATTATCATATCGCTAGTCGTGCAGTGTAGTAGCCATGGACCGCGGGCAGAGTTTCTTCTTTTTGCTATACGGAGCTTGCGCAGTATTGGGTACATTAACTGGGATACTCTTCTTCCAACCCTCCTTGCATCGGTTTCTTCAGCAGAATTTCCTGTTGCTCAAGCGAGTCAATCAATGCCAACTGTTTCCTCCTCGAGCTTGTCGCAGTCAGGAATGCCACCGCCTACAAGTGCAATTTCTTCCAACTTTCAGTCTTCAAATCCTGCTTCTCCAATACCTTCTATTCACCCTGTTGGCTCCCCTGCACAATCAACTATGGAACCATTATCTTGTGTAGCTTTATCTCCAGTCAAATCATCTGATGTTTCCAGCACTGGACAACAATCTAAAAAAGTGCCATCGTTTAGAAACACTGATCTTAGCAGCCTTCGTCAGCTATGTTGCAAGATTATTTTAACTGGCCTTGAGTTTAATTTGAAACCTGCAGCTTATGCTGAAATATTCCACCACGTGCTTAATTGGCTGGTAAACTGGGACCAGAGGCAACTGGGAGCTGATGAGTTTGCACCACCAAAATCATGTGGACCTGATAAATCCTTAACTGCTTGGCTACACAGTTGTTTGGATGTGATCTGGCTTTTAGTCGATGAAGTAAAATGTCGAGTGCCTTTTTATGAATTATTGCGTAGTGATTTGCAATTCATAGATAATATTCCTGATGATGAAGCATTATTTACACTCATCTTGGAGATCCACAGGAGACGGGATATGATGGCTATGAACATGCAGATGTTAGATCAGCATCTTCATTGCCCTACATTTGGGACTCATCGAATCCTGTCTCAAACAACACCAACTATACCACCTGATGCAGTAGCACAACCACGGCTGTCGCCGATCACATATTTAAGTGTACTTGGAGAACCATTGCATGGGGAGGTGATGAGTCTCATGACTATTGCAAGAAACTCGTTAATGTGTTACCAAGTCCCAATGCCCATCCCCCTTGGTTTATGGACAATAACAAGTCAAATATGATGGTTATGTTTTATTTTTCATGTCATATTCCTGGATTTTCCAGCTTTGCATGCAGATAGAATATTGATGGCATTTCTTCGCCTGCTTACCCTTGACATTTTCATTATACTCTTGTATGTTGAATTCTAATGGAAAGTCAAATTATCTTTCTCATATGTATGGATTTCTATAATTTCAGTCTGTCAACTGTTACCCAAATTCTTCTGTTTTCCTCGCGTTTATTCTGCAGTTTCGATGTATCTCATAATATAATCATGCATTTTCTTCACTCACTAGTTAAATGTGCTTGAACTCTTGCCTGTAGGACATTGCAACGTCTATCCAGAAGGGAAGTTTGGACTGGGAGAGAGCTTTACGTTGTATTAGGCATGCTCTCCGCACTACACCATCACCTGATTGGTGGAGACGTGTGCTGGTGTTAGCTCCTTGCTATAGGTCTTCATCTCAAGTGCCTACTCCTGGTGCCGTTTTTTCGTCAGAAATGATCTGCGAGGCAACTATTGATAGAATTGTTGAACTTTTGAAACTGACAAATTCAGGCAATTACCTTTTCTCTCTGTATATATATCTGTGCGTGTATGTAAATTTCATTTATAATTAGTTATATATGCAAGTTGTAATTGTATTGGTGTTCATATCAATACGAAATTAAGTGGGCCAAGGAACAAGAAGTAGATTGCATGAAAGAAACCTTAGTAATCTTCATACCCAAAGGAGGCCATGTGGAAAAGGAATAGGAAGGTGATCCTGGTTTTTTGAGTTCGACTTAGGCAAATGCCCTGTATACCATACACACACACACACACGCACAAACACTCTCTGCACTCATATGCAAATGTCGCCCAGTTTGCTGAGGAGCAAGTTGATCGGCATGTAAAAGAGCTTGATCTGATGCTTACACTCAGGATGTCTAAGGAAAATGATGTCCAAAAGTAATCCTTTATTCTCAAAATAACTATCGATCATTTGTAGAAACAACTTCATTATTACCCCAAGCTATTTGAAATCCATATGGTTTAGATAAGAGAGTGGGATGCAAACTCAGCAATTAGTGCAATTCAAGCAAGTCTCTTCAAGTCTATTTCGTCAGGACATGCTTGGATGATAGTTCTCATCAAGTTTTGGGCAGGGAATATTCCTTCCTTAAAGGGTTTTACTTCCCTTTTCAAGGATATCTCTTCGCCCTTACTTGTGTAATGGATTAAGATCATGTTTATGGCCTTTCTTTGATTTTTGCTCCTGATTGCTTCAAGTGTTTTCCCATTACTTATATACAAAAGGTCGGACAGCCTTTTTGCATGCTTTTTGCTTCTTAGGCTTGCTCTTCTCTTTTAATTTTTGCTAGTTGGGAGGATTCCTCATCCTCCCTCCGATGTGTGTTATCTCATTTCTTTCTCTTAATATAATGTTATATTTCCCCCAAAAAGAGAGATTGGTTCTAAAACTTTTTAGTTTCCATATTTCAAAACTGATTTTTTTTTAATAAATAATTCTTGCAGAGATAAATTGCTGGCAGGACTGGCTTGTCTTCTCTGATATTTTTTTCTTTCTTATAAAAAATGGGTGCATTGATTTTGTTGATTTTGTGGACAAGCTAGTATCACGGCTTACGGAGGGTGATCATCCTATTCTTAAGACAAATCATGTGACTTGGCTGTTTGCACAGATTATTCGAATGGAGCTGGTCATGAATGCTTTGAATTCAGATGCTAGAAAGGTTGTGAATCAAATCTGCAATTTGTTGTTTTCTCTTGATACCATGGAAAGTAAATTTATTGTTCTTGATACTTTTATTTTTGGTCCAAACGATAATTTCTTTATTAATTTCCATATCATATTGTATTAGTCACATGTTTTTTGTAGCAACTAGGAAGGATATTGGTCCATTGTACCAAGAAATAGATAATTTTCATATCTAGAATTTCTAATCTGTTAGCAATATACTGAAAATAGTTTATGCTTGAAAATTTAATGAATTTACTTTGTTCTTTTACTAACACTTTAGTTAATGTTGCCTTGGCATTGCATAACAGGTTGACACAACCAAAAAGATTTTATCATTTCATAGAGAAGAGAAAAATTCTGATAATAGCCCTCAAAGTATCTTGCTTGATTTTATAAGCAGTTGTCAAAATTTACGTATTTGGTCATTGAACGCATCAACTAGAGAATGTGTGAACAATGAGCAGCTTCAAAAAGGCAAACAAATAGATGAATGGTGGAGACAAGCAAGCAAAGGTAGTATATACTGGTTTGCTTTTTGTTCTTGAGGTCTATTTTTGGAATTTTTTTTTTAATGGACCATGTATATTGTGTTCAATTTTTTTATGATATGGAAGTATATTTGCTTTTTGTTAAGCATGCGTGACTTTCAGGGGATCGGATGATGGATTATATGACTATGGATGAACGCTCAATTGGGATGTTTTGGGTTTTGTCATACACAATGGCACAACCTGCCGGGGAAACAGTAATGAACTGGTTAAATTCTGCTGGAGTTATCGACTTGCTAGCAGGATCAAATGTACAGACAACTGACAGATTAGTTACCACAAGAGAAGTGAGCCCATTGCCCATGTCATTGTTATCCGGATTTTCAATGAACTTATGTATGAAGCTGTCTTATCAAATGGAGGAATCTATTTTTTCCGGGCAGGTTGTCTCTCTCTCTCTCTCTTGTTAAGATTAATTTACAGGATGACTTTTGTGCCCTCATAGTTTTGGTAATTTGAATAGTATTATATTACCATAGGTGTGGCTATAAGTTTCCCAGTAGTTATTTCCTCTTTGAACAACTATTAATGAATAATTTAATTTTGGCATCTATTTAAGAGCAGTAAGTCAATAACTGTCTTCTGATATCTGCCAATCATGTTTATGTGCAGGCAATACCCAGCATTGCGATGGTTGAAACATATACTAGATTGTTGCTCATTGCACCTCATTCATTATTTCGTTCACATTTCAATGTACTTCCCTTTGCCCTTCATGATTGGTACTTATATTTTAATTCTTTCAAAAGGACCACTATGTTTAACAAAAGTTACAACCATTGAGTTCTTTGATTTCTTGCCTCATCTGGTCCATCTCATGGTGTCAAGCCAATTGCCTAATGTATCTTCTTTAAGGTTTTATGCAGTATTTTGATATTGACCCTCCATATTGTTTACATTTAACTTTGTATGTGCTTGCTTCCTGATATTATAATTACATCTTTTAAAAATGCCACTTTTCACAGCATTTAGCCCAAAGAAATAGTTCTTTGTTGAGCAAGGCTGGAGTAACAATTTTGGTGCTTGAGATATTGAACTACCGGTTACTTCCACTTTACAGGTGATTATTTATGTATGCCACAATATTAGTTTTCCTTCTGTCGAAAATAAAGATAGTTTGTCATTGTGTGGGAGCTTTCTTTTTTGTTTCTGTTTGCCCCTTTTGTTTGTTTTCAGTGCTATAGGATCCTTTACCATCTAACTTGGACCCCTAGCATCCAGAAAAGGACTTGGACGAGGGCATATCTTCTATTTGGCTGGGAACTGTATGATACTAAGTTACTAATTGTTATGTTTTAAATTGAAGGTTTCATTTTGTGTAGGTACCAGGGAAAAAGCAAAGCCTTGATGTATGATGTCACCAAGATTATTTCTGCTCTAAGGGGCAAAAGAGGAGATCATCGAGCATTCAGACTAGCTGAAAACCTGTGCCTGAATCTTATTTTCTCACTGAGAGATTTCTTCTTTGTTAAAAGGGAAGGGAAGGTATTTGCTTTGCTCTTGGGGCTTGAATTTCTATTTTTCAGTAACTTTTCCTTTTCGTTTTAGTTTGCTTGTCATTCTGGAGCAAACCGAGGCTTTACTTTTGTTTACTTTTTCCTTTTACTTATTTACAGGGCCCAACTGAATTTACTGAAACCCTAAATCGAGTAGTTGTTATAACACTTGCTATCCTTATTAAAACACGTGGGATTGCGGATGCTGATCACCTGCATTATCTCCCAACTATGTTGGAACAAACATTGGCAACTAGTCAGCATACATGGTCAGAAAAAACACTGCGCTTCTTCCCTACAGTTTTGCGGGAGGCGTTGAGTGGTAGAATGGATAAAAGAAGTCTTGCAATACAAACATGGCAGCAGGTTGGTTATTTAAGTTGTCTTACCATATCTGCATCTGAACTGGCATGCCTTCAATATTTGTAAAGATTAAAGGCGCATAATGCTGTTAATTCTTGTCTCAACCTACATGTTATGTAATTTTAAGAATTTATCATGAAAAAAAAGAGGCATATGAACTCGAATAGGTGGGAAATATTCAATGGACGAAAGACAAAATTTAGCATTTCTGAAGTAGCATTTCCAAATCACAAAAGGAAGTGCATTGGCGTGCCAAACTTTTTGTACTGTTCCAATACAGTACATTGTTTTCAAGATGCCACGATCCAACTCTACCGTCCGTGTATCTATTATTCAATTGATGATTGTTTATCAATCACATCATCCATCCCACACTTGAAATCTAAAGTTAATGAAAAATTAGTCTGCTTATATCATTTTCTGAGCATAACATTTATAACAAATAAAAACATAGATTGTTCCTTTTACAAAACCTAAGCTACATGATGTGAAAGTCCAAAATATAGTCCACAACGTAAGCCTTAATGGATTTTACATGCCAGAGCAGCTTAGAGCTATTAATTACTGGGACCTACACCTAGCAGCTTAAGCTTCTAGGAGAGTGGATCCTTGATGTAGACCATTGCATTGCTGTACAGGTCTATTTTCGAAGGTCTACCAAGTATGTGATTTACCAAATTAAGCATGACATGGACTATGCCACTATCACATACAGTTTATTTTATAGCTATTTCAGTTGCTATATATTAGATAGCATTTTTAAGAAATAACAAGAGCTGAGCTGAATTGCAATTACTCAAGTTTTATAAAACTTGGTTAGAGGTAGAGAACCTATTTAAATATGGGGTTAGAAATAAGCCATTTTTATGTGCTTATTTGTTTCTTGTCATGTAAATTAACTTTGGAGACACTTCTGCAGGCAGAAGCCACCGTTATTCACCAGTGCACCCAGCTTCTTTCACCATCAGCTGATCCTAGTTATGTTGTGACCTATATCAGTCATAGTTTCCCTCAGCACCGACAATATTTGTGTGCTGGTGCATTGATACTAATGCATGGCCATGCAGAAAACATCAACACTGTAAACCTGGTATTAATCTTTTAACTACCATCTCACGATACTCATTATTCTAGTAGCTCCCAGAACTTACAAATTAAAGCATTGAAAGAGTAAAGAAATTTTCTTTTGTTTAATTCTGGGCCCATTTTTATTCATTCCTGTATAGCTTTTTCCTTTTATTTTTTAAAACCTCTTACAGCAACAATCAAAATTTTTATCACTAGGTGGGTTCTGATAGATGGATCAGTCAGTGCTATTGGGCTTTATCAAAAACCAATTTTTTTAGTAAAATCATGTATAGGTTTTAGTTCATGCAAAATTTCAGCAAGTTCTTCATATTTGTCCAGGGACGTGTGCTACGGGAATTTTCTCCTGAAGAGGTGACATCTAACATTTACACAATGGTGGATGTTCTGCTTCATCACATACAGGTGGAGCTCCAGCAAGGGCATTCCTTACAGGTTAATGGATACAATGAGGCTTTTTTATCTAAAACTTCTGTCAATCAGTGCCTTTCTATCACTATCCAATATTCATATAGTTTGCCTTGACAGGACCTTCTATCAAAAGCTTGTGCAAGCATTGCCTTTTTTGTCTGGAAAAATGAATTACTTCCTCTGGATATCTTGCTTTTAGCACTCATTGATCGTGATGATGATCCACATGCTTTGCGTATTGTGGTATGTGCATTCTAACTCTTATCTCTGATTGTTTTACTTATGTGCTTACAATGATAAAATTTGATCCATTTAAAAAAATTGTTGCTCAAAATTCCTTGCTATTCACTGAAGTAATGTGATATCATCACAGATGGATACTCCCAGGATGCAGTTTGTCTTTTTCTCCTCTTTATTAAGTTGTCAGCTATGTTCTAACGTCTTCACAAACCATATCTTCTTTCAATATCAGCTTGAGTGTCTCTAACAAATTCAGTTGTAGTTGCCCTCTGAAACTGAACATAACTGTAATTGCCTTACTTAAATTCTGTTCTATTGTGGTATATTCTAACCAACATGAGGTTGATCAAAGTCGCTATGTGCTTCAGCCCTTCACCAAATGTCTTGGGTTTGAGTCTTGGGAATTGAAAAAACCCTCTGCTGAAAGAGCTAAAGCCCCTTTTAAAACCTCTTCAGGTCAAGCCAAATTAGTTGGGATCTTGGTAATAGGGTTTGATGAACCGATGGGTTTTGCCCAAAAAAAAAAAAGTGGGGTTGGTCAAAGTGGCTAAATGCTTGAACCCCTTAATTAGGTGTCCTAGGTTTGAGTCTTGGGAATGAAAAAAATTCTTGCTGGGGACCTAAAGCCTCCTGTAGGACCCTTGTGGGTCAAGCTGGATTAGTAGGTTTTTAATAATAGGGTCCGGTGAGCTAATGGGCTTCACTGGAAAAAAAAAAGGATTTTTTTCCTCCTAATTTATGTTTTTAACCCTTTTTTTGCTGAAAGTAACCCCTAATTTTTGGGAAGAACAATTTTAATATCTGAGCTAACTGACATGAAAATTTCATAGTTTTTTTAATTGTCTATATAATTGGAGTCGTGAGCCAACTCTCCTAGAAGTTTAAGCTGCTAGGAAAAGGCATGTGAATGACTTTGACTTGTTAACGCACCCTACCTAACATGCAAGAGCCTTTTGCACTTCAGCCATGAATAAATTGCAGGCCCACTTACGTTATGTTGGAATTTAATTTATTTTATTTAAAAAGAAATTTATTTATAAGATTGAGGGCAATAATGATTGAATTCTAGACCATCTGACATAAAGGTTCTAGTACCATCAATGGCGAAGCTTCATAGGGACAATGGGGGGCCATGACCCCCCCAAATTTTTTTCAAAAAATTATATATATATATATATATATAAAGAAAACAAATATAAATTTAGATGTAATAAAAATGTAAGAAACTTATATAATGTCATTCAATTATATCTTTCTATATATGTATAATTTTTCAAATAGTTTGTATGAGAGTTAAATATGTATAATAAATAAAAAGTGTGATATGTTATACTATATAGATTATGTTATTCTATATAAATGAGTTTTATCAACTTAAAATCCATTAACTTCTCTTTTAATTAAAAAGAAAAAGATCACATCATAATTAAGTATCGTTTTAGTTTTTTTTTAAATATATTAAATAAGCAATTATAACAACAGATTCAAAGTAGACAATGAATTTGTTAACTTTGTGCATTACTTAGATGCTTAAGAATGCTTATAAAATTTTTGTATGTTTGGGAATATAATATAGAAAGAAAAGGTTTTTAATCTGAATTTGAAATGGCTTTACATGTTTGAATAAAAAATAAACTAATTTTCATTTTGAAATTCACTTATAAGTGAAAACAGATTTTTCAATTTTTTTTATTATAAGCAAAAATAATTACTTTAGCCTTTTAATGCTTTTATTAAAGTAATCCTAAGTTGCAAATATTATAAAATGTAGAAAATCATTTGATACTTTTTTAGTAATTTATCATATAAAAGTCATTATTTTCAGATAATTCAAACGAAAAACCACCACTTAAAAATTACTTTTGAGCTAGTAAAATTAAACAGAAAATTAATTTTGAAATAATCAATTACAAAAAAAAGTCAATTATAAATGCACTCAATTATTGAAATAATTTTAATCTCACAATTAATCCAAATATACATTAGTATTTATCATGTTAGTTATTTGCTATAAAATTTTATATATAGATGTGCAATTAATTTTAGTTTGATTTGATTCTTGCAATTTAATTGACATGTGAAACATTTTGGCCCCCCCAAAATTCTTCTTCAAGCTCCGCCACTGAGTACCATGTCATGAACCAAATTTTTGATAAGTTTAAGTTAGTGGGTAGAGGCATATGAATGACTTAATATTTATTAGAAAGACTATTTACAAGTTCCACCTCTCAATTTTGAATGACTTTGTCAAATATCATGCACAAACCTAAAACCTGACTACCGCAAAACGTGTGATCTCCCTCATCCTTCTTCACAATTGTAAGGAAACGAGGAATAGGAAAACGAGATAGAACTCTATTACACGTATCTGTTTTTCTTAGGTTGCATGAATATCTATAGTTAAAGCCTCAACTAACGTACTGTCTATATGTGATCCAAAGAATTGTGATTTGGTAACCTTAAATGCTGTCCCAAGGCTTTCTTTCTCCCCAGTCTCTATTCTTAGCTGATTTTGTTTTCAATCCTAGACGAGGTCACCTAATGTGCATAAATCGGCCTTCCTAAATCTTTTCTTTTTTAAATGATGTATAACTTATGGGCTATTTGCTTTTTTGACTCATCACAAACTATCCTAGACACGTTCTTTTCTGTTTTATTTTTCTGCTCAACAACAAGAGGGAAAAGGCATTTGTTGTCGTTGTTTCCAGCTCACGAACTTAACTTGTGGATGATCTTAGGTTCTAATCCTCAAGTGACAAAACTTAATTCCTAAAATTTAGACTCTCTGTTCTAACTTAATCCCTAAACTATTCTTCATTCTGCATTGAGGAGAACAGATAGTTAAACCAAGGTTGAACTTTTGCTTCCAGTGTTTGGAAGGTTAGTTACTTCGTCTAGTTTAAGGAGCTTTCTAGATCTCTGTCTTTGGTTGATCATGAATTATGTTAGCCTACACTGAAGTTGCTTTCTAGGAATTCAAAATATTAAAAGAATGTTAATTGAGCTCTTGTTTATGACTGTCGCTTATATAAAGACTGATGATGTTATGACTAACATTGCAGGTTAGTCTACTTGATAGGCAAGAGCTTCAGCAAAGAGTAAACCTCTTTTGTACGACACATGCTCCCCCTGAACATTGGCTTTTCTCTGGAATATTTAAGCGAGTTGAGCTACAAAAGGCTCTTGGAAATTACCTCTCATGGAAGGATAGGTAGATTAAAATTAAATCTGTCTTTTCTGAGGAGATTAAGCATCTTTTTTGGTTTTTGTTTGGTAAACTGATCAAGCATATTTTAACTTGGTGCTTTGTGTTTGAGAAAAACTTTGTTGGATGAAGGAGCTTTGACACACTGTTTTTTCGTTGGTTGTTTATGGCATCTGAAATGGATTATTATAATATTTATGCAGTCACGGAATTCCCTAATCTGTTTGTTTTTTCAATAAACAAATGAAGTCCCAAAAATGTTCATCCGGTGGCTGCAACATTGTGAAGAGCAATTATTAAATCATAAGAGATTGATTGATGATTGCAATTGATTGAAACATGTCACATGTCTATCTGTTATTTCTATAAAATTAGGCAGTTTTATTGTAGTGACCTTCATGGGTACTTTTTTTATGTTTGCATCACTGGAAATTGCATGCCCTGACCCCACCATTGCTAAACTTCTCCAGGTTTCCAGTGTTCTTTGATGATATTGCAGCACGTTTGCTTCCAGTCATCCCCTTAATTACTTATAGACTTATTGAAAATGGTGCTACGGATCCAGCAGACAGAATATTGGCCATGTATTCTTCATTACTTGCTTACTACCCTCTCAGATTTACTTTTGTTCGTGATATACTTGCATACTTCTATGGTCATCTGCCTGCAAAGCTTATCGTTCGAATACTCAAAGTACTTGATATCAACAAGGTAAAAAAACTACCTGCTTTACTGTGAGCCTTATTTTGTTTCCTTAAGGTCGCTTAAAATGGTATTAGTCAGCAACAACCAATGGCTTTTTATTTCAGATCCCCTTCTCAGAGTCATTCCCACAGCAAATAACTTCACCAAATCCTGTTTGCCCTTCTCTGGATTATTTTGCAACTCTGTTATTGGGAATAGTGAATAATGTTATCCCTCCATTGCATAACAATTCAAAATCTGGATCAATGGGAGACACATCAAAACATAACAAGCCTCCAGGTATATCTCAGTCTGGACCAGCAAATGCTTCTGAGGGCCAGAAGGCATTCTACCAAATCCAGGATCCTGGCACATATACTCAGCTGGTTCTTGAGACGGCTGTCATTGAAATACTTTCCCTTCCGGTATCTGCTTCTCAGATAGTGCAGTCGCTTGTTCAAATTATTGTTAATATCCAACCAACGTTGATCCAGTCCAACAATGGTCTCCAAGGTGGTTCAAATGGTGTAGGGCAAGGTTCAGTATTACCAACATCGCCTTCAGGGGGAAGCTCAGATTCCTTGGGGGCAAGCAGATCAACTCCTTCAAGTTCTGGAATAAATACCTCTAACTTTGCTTCACGAAGTGGTTATACATGCCAACAACTGTCTTGCTTGTTGATTCAAGCTTGTGGCCTCCTACTGTCTCAACTGCCTTCCGATTTTCACTTTCAACTTTACTTGGAGACAACACGTATTATAAAAGAGAACTGGTGGCTTACAGATTGGAAAAGGTCGCTTGGTGAAATAGATTCTGCTGTCGGCTATGCTTTGTTAGATCCAACTTGGGCCGCACAGGACAATACCTCGACAGCTATTGGTATGGTTTTGCAGAGGGGTTATTTACTAGAAAACACCTTGGTCAAGTGTCATACATATATATATATATATATGGGATTTCTCTAGTAGTCTATAAAGTTCATTAGTACCGTTACCTTTTAAATAATTTGTGATTGAAAATTTATCACATGTCCCACTAACTAAATTTATTAATATTTTAAATATCTATGATTAAATCACAATCTTTGGATTTAAAAGGGTGCCGGTACCCCAGGGTACCAAAACAAAAAACCATACATATATATATATATATACACTAAAAAAATGCTATTCTGTTCCTAATATTTTCCAATCTGAAATATATATGGATTCCATGACTGAGGATTGGATCTGCAAGGTTGGCATGTTTAAGTGTCCAACATGCACAATAATTTCCCTTGAAGCGTACATGCCTTATGTGTATGTATGTTTCCATAAAAATTTAATTGAGTTGTATTGTAGAAAATAAAGGGAGACATGGGGCTGGATAAAATCCTGGGACAATACGAGACTCCGAGATTGCCCAAAATAGAGTCTCTAGTTTAATAAGGGGAACCAAATGACGGGTAGAAGTTATTGAACTTTCGTTTTCTGCAAAATGTATTTTATGTATCCAAAAGAACGGTTGATTTATTAGAAGACCATGGAACTAGCATTAGGTTTGAAACCCTTTTTGTTACATTTCTTCTGTACACATTTAAGCAAATAATTTAATATTCCAATGGATGATTATTAGTTTCGTATACTGCATTATCAGCAAGAATCTGCATGGAAATTGAAGTTTCTGTTACCTTGATTTATGCTTGGTAGGATATACTGCTATTAAATCTAGGTGAACTTAGTATTCAGCTCCTGTAATTAATCGTAAGTTCAACTTCCTGAAAAGAACCTGGGTCTTGTCTTGCAACTGCAGGGAATGTGGTTGCCTTGCTTCATTCTTTCTTCAGTAACCTCCCTCAGGAATGGTTAGAAGGGACCCATGTTATCATCAAACAACTTCGGCCAGTAACATCTGTTGCTATGTTGAGGATAGCATTCCGTATAATTGGTCCACTCCTTCCAAAACTCGCCAATGCTCATTCCCTTTTCAACAAGGTACAGAAAACTCCGATTTCACCATTTAAAGAAAATTTTCATATATATATATATATATTGTGTGTGTACAAGTGCATTATCTTCGTTATAATCATAGGTTTCTTTTTTTTGGAGTCTTGTTACATTATGGAATGCTGCCAGGCAGAGACTAGTCCCACACTAGTACTTGACCTGGACTATTAGGTACTGTTTTGTGTATTATCTAATATTATCACAGTATCATAATAATTTCTCTCTGTTCCTTTTCTGTCTTCCCTAATGATTACAACAACCTGAATCCTCAATGCTTGGAGAGTAATTTATTTTCCTAGTTGCAAATACTTGCAAATTCCTGCTGCTAGAAATTGCTAGATTAAATTGCATGATGTTTCTGGTATCAATTATCAAGTTTGCAAATATTATGTAGGTTTGCAATCTGCATGTGACAGTTTAAAAAATTATAAAAATACAAATAGGGAGACTACTCTTTATGTTCAGGTAAACAAATTTATCAGCTCTGTAGTTCACCATGTCTGTCATAAATTGTTGTTACTTAACATTGCAATCTTAAGATCGGTAATTAGAAATAGTGTGAGGAGAACAAACCTTAATATTTTTCTATTGCAAATTTAGCAATTCCCTTTGCGAAGTTATCATCATATGCAAATCATAATTTTTTGAAAATTTTGTCAATAGTTTCAAAGGATATCCTGTGTGGGTAATATGGCTGCATCAGATTTTGTCAAATCTCGGATATATACGTCTCTCTCTGCCTGAATGGTGCTGCATGTCAAATCAAGTAGCGTACTTTTCAGCTCACGTGTTGCTCTTCCTCATTTCCTTTCAGCCAGAGCATACTTATTTTTTGACCAAATCGTATAAACACTTCACCATGACCAGTAACAGCTATCTTTCTGGACAAATCCTTAGGATGTTGACGTATGTCACAAGATATTTTTGGCATAGCTCATGCTTCGCTGATTAGATTTTTGTGTAATTTTGATATAGGTTACTAAAATTTTTTGGTACTGATGTATTCCCTCTCAACCTCTGAATATTGTCAGACCCTTTCGTTGCTATTGAGTATACTAGTGGATGTATTTGGAAAAAACTCCCAGCCATCAACTCCTGTTGAAGCATCAGAAATAGCTGATCTCATTGACTTCCTGTAAGTTCTCTTCTCTCCTCATTTATCTGAAAATGCGGCTCCTAAAGTTCATCTTGTACTGATTACTAATCTATGCTACTTGGTGTTCAGCCATCACGTCATCCATTATGAAGGGCAAGGAGGGCCAGTGCAAGCTAGCAGCAAACCTCGACCAGATGTTTTGGCTCTCATTGGAAGGGAATCAGAGTCTCTACGTCCGGACATTCAGCATCTGCTTTCACACCTAAAGCCTGATGTGAATTCTTCTATATATGCTGCATCTCATCCAAAGTTGGTACAGAATCCGACTTAGGTGCTAGAGTATACTCTGATCAAATCAGCATGCAACACTCTATTCAGTTAGATAGTGGTGCAAAGAAATTTCGTTCTTCGTTCTTTGCACAAGTATGCATCCCCCATGTATAGAATGATTAATATTTGTTAACCATTGTATTGGAACCCTGCTAGTCGTCTCACTAACATTTTTGTGCCTGAGACCTGTGTGTTAAGAAGTGAAAGCGTGTATAGCAGTGAACATGTTCCTCTAGAAGCAAACTAGTCTGAAGTGTCCAGTGACAATAGAACCTAACTTAAATTATGCGCTTGCTTTATTCTGAACAGTGTCAGATAACTTTGTGTATATATATTGCAAATATGGATTGAGCTTTAGCTTTGAGTTTTGCGTATACGTCTCAATCTGGAACTGTAAATGAGTAAATGACATGGCAATGCCATGTTGGAGCAAGAGGAAAGTATATTAGCACAACGTAAATCATTTTATTTGGTAATGCTTCATCTCTTTTTGTCAGGAGTTACTATAACGAATGAAGATGCTTTTCTTGCGGTTGCACAGTCATGGACAAATGATATTTGTTCGCGACCATAAATAATGAAATTTGTAATTTTCTTGCGCAAAATTAATGACAATAGGATGTGGGTCGTGTACTGAAAAGTGGACCCAGGAATCTCAAGGCCGAAAAAGTGCTTGAAGGAGTATTTTTACCAATATAGACAATGTGAGAAGTATTTTTATTTATACAAATCTAACATAAATGTGTTTACAATATAGTTGAGCCTTATCAGTTTGTTTAAAATATTTTGTATTTTTTATGACCTATTATTTATTCAAAAATATTTAAAATAATATATGGTCATATTTTGGTTGTCTCTTTTTTGGAGAGAAAAACTTATTTGGATATTTGGGATAATAAACGCAATGTAGAGCTCCCCACCATCCCGGTACGCTCGGTCCACGAATACAACAAAAAACTATTCTTAATGTAACAATTTCTGATGTAGCCTATAATTTTTTTAAACTAGTGTTACTTAAAAACACAAAAGTAAGTACCCATTTTTCTAGAATAGTATTAGTAAGGCACCAACTTTTTTACTATTGAATATGAGGAGTTAATGAGATAAGTAAGGATTACCATCATAATCGTGATTAGCCAGGTAGGTCTAATAATAACCATTCCCTCTAAAATGATAAGAAATTGGGTTAGGGAAGCATTCAAGGATGAAGGAACTGACTTCTATGAGGAGCGGTTTAAGGATAATTTGCTGAAGAAGGTTGCACAAGCAACCCTTGCATGCCATGCAATGACCGTTTGTAGGTTACTAGTGCAGTGGCCCCCTAATATGATGTGTACCAATACCTGCTTATACTCTTAATTATGGAAATCGATTTTTCATCCACCCAACTTTTTTATTTTACATTTTTGTCATGACTTTTTTTGGAAAGCAGTTTTGAAAAATATCTGAAAACTGTTTTCAATTTTTTCTGTTTTTAAAATGAGAGTTCTGTTTTTTTTTTTTTAAAGCATGTCTTGAAAAATCATTCGTTCAAACAAGTATTTTGTTTTTTTGCTTTTAAAAATCAATTTTTTTTAAAAAACCTTTGCCAAACATGCCCATAATCTTTGAAAAAAACCAGTGTTACATATAAATTAAATAAGTAATTTACTATAGATTTAATTTTGATGCACTAAAAGATATATAAAATAATTTATACAATTATTCAATTATGTAAAGTCATATTAATACTTATGATTAATTTTTATTCCAACTACTTAAAAAAATCATATAAAATATAATATTTGATTGAATGACAATATAAATTTTTTTAACTTTACCAGTGAATCAAAATTAAAATCATTTACACTATAGAAGTATATACTAAAGAAAGGGGTAGATCACTATCTGCAGAGCTTAAAAAGGGACAATAATGCAGTGCGGCAAGCGAAAAAAACTGAAATATCAATTCAAAGCCTGAACACCTTGTCTAATTCCATGGAGGGTTTGACAAAGTTGCCCGTTCTGTCTATTCGATTCTCCACTTGTTGAAAACGTGATTATTAGCTTAGCTTGGACGTGTTCAAGCCTAAGGTGGTGACAATAAGTCAATACATAATAAGAGCCACACAAATTCTCTGAAAGGACAGCCACAGTTTTTCTTCATGTTTCTGTTTTCACGTGAATGCTGTCTATGACGAATGATGCTTAACCTACGATTTTAGACACCCACGTCTCTCATTGTTGTATTATTTTCGAAAATGGTGAGTAAACTAATGACGCCATCCTTTTTTAAGGTTTATGAATTTATCGTTAGGCTGATGCGATATCACAACAAAATTGAACCGCGCTTTAAAATCCAAGGATTTTAGTTCAATTGTATTCTTTTAAAAAATTGAATTATTCTGATGTCTCTTTATATTCATTTAAATAATATTTATCTCTTTTCATGTTTACTCATTAAACTTTTCTTCAAAAGTTTCTTTACAAAGGAAAACTTGGATAAAATAAAATGTATATAAATCAGATAAACAAAGCAAAAAATAAAAAAATACTAAATAAATATAAAATCTAAACTGGGCTTTCATTCCCACAATGTTACAAATCGTGAGAGTTTAAATAGTGATCCATGCTACAATGTTGGAAACTAGAATCCGACCCACCTTTTCAAATAATTAGGCAAAAGCCCTACACCACAAAAATAATTAAGGTGAAGTTCTACCTATGTACTGAACGTAGTATTATACTTAAGAATGTCAACACAAGTTTTGATCAACGAAGAATAAAAGCATCTGCTTAACATTTTAAGTTACAATAATATTTGTTTCTGAAATGGCCCCCTACAGGAACTATCCTTGCTTGACTGGTAGAGCATTAGTGGCAGTGCTAACAGAGAAGTTAGCACCATTGTATTCTGCAGTGGCACCCTCCTCAGATTTCTTGTTGAGGTTATATGGTGCTGCATTCATCACCCTGCAAGGACACACAGTGGCCTCACATTAATAATTTCATCTAATCTTGGTCAGATACTAGTGGCCACATTACCATGAAAAGACAGTTTCCCTTTCCCCATTTTTGGAGGATTAGTATGGGTTATAATATTTTTTTTAAGGAACTAAATTCATAATGTAAAGCAGCAAATGCAACATTTACATAAAAAGGAAACACAGTCCACCCTATTACCTCTCAATTTCAAGGTGCTCAGAAAGAGAGAGTTTGTGGAGGAATGATCTCCAAACAAATTAGGAGTGAGTAACGCAACAGTGGTGAACAGTGAAGCTTACAACAAAAGCAGTGACCTATGCAATTAGAGTCATCCAGATATAATTGTAACCAATATGGAAATTTTATTATGAGATTGTTAACCCCCGCCCCCCAAAAACAAATAAAGAACAAAAGAAAAGAAAAAAGTATCATGTATTAGAACTAACCTTTCCTTGCGCTTCTCTAAAAATCGAGCCAAGGACGCTTTGCGAGCCTGTGGCACAGCTGCATGACAGAGAGCTCATAAAATCATCAAATAGAAATATTTGCTAATTAAACAGAGATAAATCAAGACTGTGAATGGATTTATCCAGAGTTAATATCCAATTTGTTAAAAAAAAAATAAAAAAAAAAATCCTCAAACCAGAGATCAGCGAGATGTGGAACTAAAGAAACATCAAACCACGAGTGTGAGAAACAATATTGCCCTAATACCTGAACTCAACATAGCTGTTGCATGGACCACTTTTGGAGGCTCCGCATTGCTAACAGGAGTGGTGGGAACTCCAGTAGTTTTAGCCGTCAGAAATTCATCAGTACTAGTTGAGCCACTCCCCGACTGTGCACCAGTATGTGATGAAACAGATAAAGGACTTGGAGCACCAGAGCAGGGTGTTGTGTTAGCAGGTTGACTCATAGGCATACCATCACCGGCTGCCAACTTCGAGCCTGGTGCCTGAACTTTTGGCTGTGGAACATTAGCAGCAGCAGATATGCCATTGCCAGCCAACAGCATAATAGCTTGTGCCTGGAGAAAAGATCACCACAGTTAAACTTGACCATGATCCAGGCCTGGCCAACAAGACATAATAAGTGTATGCTCCCCTTTTCCTTATTTTTCCTTATCATGTGGGTCGAGCGTGATAACAGAGAAAGATACCTTCTCGGCAGAGATATCTTCAAAGACATTAACAGTACCCGCATAGAAGATGGTAAGTTGAGCAGAAGGTGTGGATGATTTTGCGCCGCTGCTTCAAAATAACATGAATCAGGTTTATAACAAGTTTATGCACTGCACACATAAAAATTCAAGCATAAATTCAAATTACCATGATTCAGGCATTCCACCGACAGTACTGATGGTTGGAAGGACAGAATGAGGTGCTGTAACAGGTATTCCCCCAAGTAATGGTTGCTTCACATTAGCACCATTCATGATCTGACCAGCAGTTGCAAAATTATTCTTCAGGAATGGATTCCCCGTGGAAACTGAAATTGCTTGGTTGGAAACGGAAAACTTCTTCACATCATGAGGACGATTCACAGAATTCACATCATGTTGTACAGGATACGGAGTGAGGGAAAAATGAAAGCCACCTTGTCCATCTTGATTGAAAGATTTCTAATAGTAAGAACAAACAGTCAATTGAAGGAAGGGAAAAATACTCATCAGCTGGTAATCATCAAAGGTTAGATCTTGGGTATGAAGTCACTCTATATCGCAGGATGTTGGAACGTGGGAGTTGGAAAAAATACACGAGACATTGCAAAACAACCTCAAGCTAGGTTCAGATCCAAAGTGAAGTTCATATACCAGAAAAGCAAGAATTAATATTATAAGTAGAAGCCACTTTTTATAATTTTTTATGAAAAAAAAAATTATCCTTTTAAAGTACAAAGTTGACTTAATATTAGCAATCAAAACACACTGGAGTCATCCAAAACTGCTATATGTCCATAAGAACATCAAACTCACTTCATTTTAATCTAAAGATCAAACAACACTGTCTGAATGTTGTGCTACCTTGTCAATTTTGAACAAATAGAGAGACAAAGTGAGAGAGAAGGTAGGTAGTATGAGACCTGAGGTTCAGCTGCAGAGCGCTTTTGAGTGGAGTCAAATGCATCTGGGGTCATAAAACCAGAAGGTGTGATGGAATCTGAACCTAGCTTTCTAGTCTTGTCATCTTGAGAAACCTTGAAAGACATCAAGTGTGGAACAGCAGAGACTTTGTTGGAGAAAAGCCATTGAGCCTTCGTGAAGCCTACACATCCATACCCACAAGTTCACCATCAAACATCAACATAAGCTACAAGAAAGAACTTCATACATAGCCTGACTGAGTTAATTGCCCCCGAAACCTTAGAAGGCAAAAGAGAGAGATCATAAAGTTTCAAAACTTGGCATCTACCAACCTACATCTATATATCTACGTGTCTGTCTTTACTCTTTAGAAGCATAGCATACCCGAATCAACAAAATTGGTAAGAAGAACTTGACCATGATGTTTTGTTCCCCAAAATTATTGCAAATCTACCACACACACACATAAAAACTATACTTTGAATATCTAAACAAGAGTCACGACTTATCTAGTTTCATTAAGAAAAACTAACACAAATGGACCCCTAATAAATTAAATAGGCCGTTCCACCCAGACAAAAATAATAATAATAATAATAATTAGATAAATTAGATAAATTAAAAAAAAAAAAAAGAAGCAGCTAAGATAAACAAGAATGTCCAGAAAAACCACGTTAACCAAGCAAATCGAACTACATGGCAAAGAATTTAATTTTCTAGCTCAAATCAACCTGCATGCAATCTGAAAAGGTGGAATTGAACCCATAAAAGAAGAAAACATACAGAAAGGGAAAGCAACCCAAACTTAATCCACAGCTTACATCCTTTTAAGTCTCAAATTTTGAAAGATAGCAATTAAACAGAGAAAAATAAAAAAGCAGGAGAGTATATGTGAAGAGAAAACAAAACATGCCAGGGTCTTTGGTGCAGGAATCATCGTTGATCTCCTCCTTGACCACAGCTAGTGGCTCCTTTGAGCTTAGACCCATGAAATCTCTCTCCATTTTCACCACAATCCAATCAAACAAACAAAACCCCTCTTCTTCTTCTTCTTCTTCTACTTCTTCTTCTTCACAACAACAACAACAACAACATGAACCAGAACAGAAGACCAAAGGAAAGGAAAAGGTTCCAACTACAATTGAAAAAGGCAGAGAGAGAGAGAGAGAGAGAGAGAGAGAGAGTTTAATAGTATCTCACATCAAACTGCAAGTCCCATGAGATCTTGACCGTTGAATTTATGTTTTTGAAGATAAGCGATGAGGAATTATCCAAGGTTGGTGGTTTTCCGGTAAACCAGTGGAGTGACCGGATGATCCGGTAAAGGAGCACGTGCGTGATCCTTTGATTGAATCACAAACAAAGAGGGGTATGAGGGAGGCTACCGTATTGGTTCCCAGTTGTCGGTGATAGCGCCATATTGTACTGACACCTGGTCATTGGTGAATGTACTTTTCCCACGTGTGTACGACACGTGAATTCTACCCCTCGTGACACTGTTGGCACTTGGGACCAAAACCAATCACCAATGTCAGAGAGCAAAGACCGACTAAATAAACTATGAGTAATGGATTTGAATAAGATTATAAAGTGAAAGAATTTTATTATTAGATTAATAAAATAAAGAGGATTTTATTTTTAATGTTATTAATTTAAGGGTGAAATTTTTTATTTTATCTTCTAAAATAAGATCATCACTTTAAAAGATCCCTACTCACAAATAAAATACATACAAACTTTCTCCTTCAAAAATAATAATATTGCACTTTTCTCTATTTTAAAATATATTCTCTCTTTTTCTTATTCTTGAAATAAGGTAGACTCTAATTCATTTGAATTTTTCATTAAATATATATTTTCTCAAATTTATTATTTTGTTTTTAATCATAGTACACTTTATTAGTAGTTATACATGTTAAGTTTTCTTAATAATATAAATAAACCAAATAATATACAGGTCAAATTATGATATGAGAAAATCATCATAAAACATAAAATATTATATTACAATATTAAGGATGATAATAAAATATAAAATATTAAATTTTTATTCATAAATCGAGTGTCATTTATATTTTGAAAATATTAGGTATGGATATAGGATAAATAAATGCTTTGGAACTAACATTGATATGAAAAAGAATAATTAAGAGGATTTTCATTTAAGTGCTTGACCATGTCTCAAGAAATTAATAATTGTGAATAAAAACTACTTACTTGGAAGGATTATGATCGTACTAAAATTTAGTAAATATGTTTTTAAAAGAGCTACCACTAGAAAGGAGGAAATACACTGACAAATAAATATTGTGTCATGGCAGTAAATAAATTTGACGCTTAAAAATAAAAATACGAGCTCATTTTTTTCAAAACGTGATTTACAGACAAACTATATAATTTTTACACTCTCACGGTAGCTTAAAAATTAATTTTATAAACTATTAAAATAAGTTATATTACCTATACAAGTAAAAACATATCATTGGCACTACACCAGAAAGAAACTCATGAGTGCCGGCGGAAGAGAAAAATCTTAGGGAGAACATCTTATCAACAAGACTAAATGTTGAAGTTAATCTCTCAGAATTATATTTGAAGATAAATTAATTTTTTAGAATTTATAATAAGTCTTAAATTGTCTTTTATATTTTTAAAAAAGGATAAATTAATTTTTTCATGCAGTTTTATATAATAAAAAATGGGACAAATTAATACCTGCATACTTATATAGAAATATACATAGCAGCTAATTTATCTTTTGATTTTAAATATAAGAGAGTAAAGGACCAATTTAGAATTTTCAAATTTTAAAGTACTAATTTATGCTCCAATATGTTTCTTAGGGATTAATTTAAATATTTTTCTATACACAGAGATTGCTACATAACATAGAAGTAGCCCCCTTGATTAGAATGCCATCTACATGTTCAAAAAACATTTCCCTAAATATTATAATATATAAATATGAGTAAACATCCTATTTGCTTTCTTAAAAATATTATGGCAAGCAATTTGGTCTCCTAAGAAAATAAACATTACTTGTGGTCCCTCAAAAATTGAAATATAGAACAAATTAATCCTTATGTTAAAGTTCCGCTAATGAAATTATGTATGTGATACATTGCAACATTAATGCATCACATGAGTTTATGCATTTACATCCGAATAATATCATTTTGGAAGGATTCAATAAATCAATTCCCTTATATCATTATGTTCTAAGTTTGTGAGAAAAAAATAAATATTAAAACAACGTAGTGTTACTCAATGGTTTGAGTGTGATTCATATTGCATCATTAACTTAGCAGACTATGCATGTCACTCTATTAAGATTTTATGGGTAGATTATATAAAGGGACTAATTTGTCACGTATCTTTATTTTTAAGTAAGTAGACACTTGCACACATGCCCATCACGATGATATCGACGTTGGAAAGCCTGTGCCACGGAATTGCTTCCGAACAAAGAAACGCTGAAATCATGGCTGAGTTCAATAATTGACGATGTCATATAATAAGTATTATTTTTAAAAAAACTAATATTAATTGATAATGACAAACACGTTGGATAATGTCAAATAATGCTATCATTTTCAAATTCACAAAAATATTATTTCTTTGATAAATTTTATCCTCATATTTTTTTTTATTCTGTATATAAGTAATTGTATTCATCTTACTACAATATTTTTTAGGTTTAAATATCTTTTTGTTCTTGAAAATTCAATGCGTTTTAGTTTTGATCCTTGAAAAATATTTTATTTAGTTTTGGTGTAGATATTTTTAAAACTGTTTGATTTTAGTCTTAAGAGTTAGTTTGTCTCTATTAAAATGCTAAGTTTGGTAATGAAAAACTTTATTATTCAATGTTATATGGTAGCTACTGTTCATAATGACATATAATAACTATACGTGCCAAAATCTACTATAAAATGAGCTATTAAGTCTAGTAAGATCTATTAATAAATTCTTTTATCACTCTATTGGATTATTGAATGAGAATTTTAATACATAGATCTTGACATGCCATATACAATTACTAACTCCTATATAGAATTGGATAATATGATTTTTTGTCACCTAACTCAACATTTAACAACAACAAATTGATTTTAAGGACTAAAGTCAAATATATTTTAAAATGTTTAGATTAAAATCAAGCAAACCAAATTTCAGGGACCAAAAGCAAAACATTTTTCAGGGACTAAAAAGACATTTAAGCCTTTTTTTTAAAAAAATTATTGTATGTATGTGTAATTCTCATTATTACACCTCTAATATCAAATGCATCCTATAAACTATACAAGGATTATGAAGTAAAGCAGAACCAAAATTATCAATCCTTCTAGCTAGTACTTATTTGGATTAACTTCTTTTTTTCTTCTTCTAAAACCACATTACAATATATATAATTGACATTTGCTAGCATTTAAAAATTTTCATTAAATCATACAAAAGTATTAATAAATTCTTTTATCAATATAGATTATAAATTATATACTATATTTATAAAAATCTTAATTAATAAAAAACATTTTTTTATAGTTTTAACAACACTTTTTAAATATCATTAAAAAGTTTTAATCACTTTTTTATAAGTAAATATTATTAAAAATTAAATATGATATAGTGACAATTTATCAAACTTTTGATTATGAATTACTTTAAACATAAAATAATGTAATAGAACATGCAACTAATTTGAACTTAACAATACCTTCACATGACATCAAACTCCAAGTTATGGACCTAGTTTAAAGAAAATGTGCAAATCTATAGTTTATTAGTATTATAAGCATAACCTAGGTTACACATATATAAAGATAACTATAGTACTGGAGAAGAGTACAACATGGTAAGTGTGTATATTTTATTTATATGTGTCGGATACAATAATAACTAAAATGATAGTTATTGTCATGAAATTCTCCTTAATTAAGGGGGTGTTTGGTACAATGTATTAGACCTGATAGTGTAGCTTATACAATATATATGAACTTATTTATTATTTAAGGTATCCATTGCATTTCTCTCTTCCCTTCCACTAGCTAGCCTTCTTACTTCCACAGCATTGCAGAGGGAAACCCTTCTATCATTGCACATCTATATGTCTGCTTGTGAATATTAGCAAAGAGTTTTTTTTTTTTTTTTAATTTTCTTTGGTTGGTCTTCGCAAAATGGGGCCGAAACTAGTGGAATTTCAATTGGTTTTCATTCTGATTCATTCAAAGTCCAACTAAGGGGTATTTTCATTTTAATTTTTTTATACATTAAATTATTAGCAAAAACGGGTTGAAGGATTCACATCCCCATCATTTCCAGGAGATTATTGCTAATATTAAAAGTTGGTTTAAGAAGGATTGAATTATCTCGGTGTCCCATGTGCTGCAGGAGGGAACCAATTGTTTTCTCCTCGCCTTACTTGTGCGGTTTGGCTTTGCGCTTTCTTATATCAAAAGAAAAATATTTAATTGTCACATAATTGAAATTTCAATAACTTATTTTAACTTTTTTATATATATGTGTGTGTGTGAAATATCAATCGGTATTACGGTATACCGTATACAAATATATAACACTACTGCATCCAATATATGGGATCATGACAATGACCATCACATGTGAAAGAACAGCTGGGGCCTTCATTCCTGCTATACAAAATTGACCATGATTATCTGATGCATTTAAATACGTGCAGATTCTGACTCGATTTGTATTATAATTAGAATTAGAATCCTCATTAAACAAGTAGTATTGGTTTTTGGTCTTCAATTTTTTTTCTTTGGGTACATAAACAGAGAGTATTGTTTAACATAAACTATCATAGCAAAATTGAGTTGTATTAATTATTTTGAAAAATAACAAATAAAAAAGCTGTCAAACATGGTTGAACATTGATGGTGATTTTAAAGATTTCTAAATTGTAAACAAGCAAAATATATATATATATATATGTCCGTGGATGATGGCAAAAATCATCCATCATCAATCGCCATAATATACAACTATTTTTCATCCCAAAAAAATATAAAACTAGTTTTGAAAGAGAAAACCAAACCCACAAGTTTCTAAAGGAGTCCTGATGTATACACAGACACAAACGTGTAGAAAAAAATGTAAATATATTTTATAAAAAATTAAGATATTATATACACAATTGACTATGTCATGCGCGAACGTGCTACGATTATTTAAAGCAAACTATTTTATTTTGCGGAACGTTCATGGCTTCATGCTTAATTTATTTAGTTTAACATCAGTTTCTCCTTTATCATTTTTTTTTTGGGAAAATATAATCATGAAGAAGCTAACCAACTATAGAAATCATGATCAATTATGAAGACACTATTATTTATAATAAAAATCCTGGAAGAGGCTCGATTACCATGTGAGATCAACGGGGATCAAACTTTATGATAGCTTGTACTCATAACACACCAAACACATTTATCAATGAATTAATCAATGTTTTTTTATCTCTCTCTATAAATTGTGAGGTTTTTTTATTTTTATGCACGACCAAGGATATTTATTGTCAATCACAGTGACTAATCCCCGCACTGACTTGTAGGCACCTCGATAGGTGAAATAGCTAACCTGAAAATTTAAAACTTCTATAAACTGTGAGTTTGCTCGAGTATGAAATCTTCCATGCATTATTTACCCCTGAAATAAAAACAAAAAAGGCTTCCCTACACTAATCACTTGGTGACCCTGATCTATTTTCCTTTAATAAATGCTTGCTTGATCAATTATATTAGCTTATTTTTCTATTACATCTGACTTACACGAAGAAATTTCCTTCTGATCTAATTTAACTTCTTTTTAAGATTATAAATTTAAGCTAAGTTTATCTCTCAATTCACTTATTTCCAATCCAAATTGACTAAAATATTCACTTTATTCCGTTTGTATAGTAATATTGGGTCTCCACGCTTTCCATGAGAGTTTTAACGATTAATCTTATATTGGTGCAGCGATTAGTTTACGGACTAAAATCAACAAGCATGCATACATATTCGATTGGTTGTATTGTCAACGTGTCGTTATCTGGGTGAGAGTCTGCAATAGGTACAGAAGAAAATATAAGCAATCATTTCCGATCCTCGATGAATTGTAGTTTTGTTAGTTGTTTTGTTCTCAAGACATCACAAATAAGCTTGTTAATTGTTTTGTTATGGAGCGCACAAAGATAATCCTAGTCGGTTGTTTTATTCATGAGTGCAAACTTGGTCGTACTTTTTTTTTTTTGGTTTCCGCTTGTTTTGTGCTTTGGTAACTATTTCTTGTCCGACTTATTTTTTTTAAAAATAAAATTATAGCCAGGTTTAATTTTTTTATGGTAAATTATAGATTTAATTAATGATTGACATTATAAAAAAACTTTATATATATTATGAGAGCCAAACATGTTTAGTTACATGATAATATGTAATTAAATAATAATATAATTTTTTTAAATTATTAATATATCAAAATGAAATTTATTTTTCAATTTATTACGAGACATTTTTACATGGTTGCCTCATTTGAATGGCCTATAAGATTAGTCTTTACTTCATTGTACCAAGATTAATTAATAGTCTTTATTTCATTGTAGGAACACCGGAATTATGTAATCTCTACACCAACTTTGTTTATACTTATTGACTGATGGTACTTAAATTTGTTAGTATCCTTGTAATTCTTTTATTGGTTTGCATGTGTAAATTCATGCAAATACAATATAGAGTATTAATTAAACACGGATAGTAAATATTTGGGGTACTTATGATAAAAGTTCCAATAATTAATTAGGATAAGGTTTAATATTATTAGAATTTAATGTTAATATTATGTTAATATAAAAAATTTATATAGTCAATCAATCATTCATTGCTTATTTATCAAGCAATTTCAAATTTTAACAATTATTAGTTTTATTTTAAACATATTTTATTTTAATCATGAGGCCTATGATAATTGATAACTAATTGAACTCATGTAGATAAAAGTCCAATTTCCAACTGTATGTACAAAGGGAGTTTTGTGACCAAAGATAAAACATGCGTCTGATGGCTCTAGATCTCAAGGGGATTAGTTGTTATCCCTGATTGCAGATATTAGAGGTAAAAAAAAAATATATTTTTTCGGTTGCTATGGCATTACTCCCGCCATCCTTATTTAAGAAATATGATGAGAAATTGAGAGTGCAAATTAGTTTGAAAGTCTACCGCACGATTACTGGTGGCGTAAAGCTTTCTGTGGTAACAGAAACCAAAATTAAATTATTGGCAAGGTCGTACGGGCTCTTACAAATTATGTTAAATTATTACAAGTTTATAACCATATGCAAGGTACACTTCTATTTGAGAATCACGGGAAGCACGTATATATATGCTTGTAAAGGTGAGCCACAATGTTTTTAGAGAACCAAGAAGAGCAAATAACAATTAAATAACTAAATATTGTCGTTCTTGTGCTATTTTTATTTTCCCTGAGATTTTTGTGCAATTTTATATGGTGTACATATTAACTCCGACATCCACCAATAATCCTTAGATATACAAGCAGCACATTCCAGTACTTTCCATTATCTGTAATTTTCAATCATTTTTCGGAGATGACGCAGGAATTTTCCTCTAAACCTAAATTTTAGTTTTTTAAAAAACTTAACAGGGAGGGATCTGCCTGTCTTTTCCGCAATTTGGTCATGGTCATAGGCTTCGCTTGCTTATGACCACATATATCTTTGATATACATCAACATGTCATATAGCTTATTGTCCCAATCACCTTCTTGTAATTCACAATCACCTTCAATATAAGTCTTTTTTATTTTTTCCTTTGGGTGGAGTGGGGGGTTTCACATGGGAAGCAATCAAGCCTCGCTTTTTAGGTATGTGGTAGCTGTTGGATCCTACCCCAGATCCAACAGGGGATTTTACATGCCAAATTAAAATGTTTGTTCAGTGTTCATTGTCAAAATTAGTTGGTATAACGGTTATTATATATCAAAAGCTTAGTTGGTATTCGTAGATAGATATTAAAGGAATTACGATGGAGTAACAGCAAATTTAATTTCACAAATACTATACATTGACATGATGAAGACCATGCTAACAGGAATGGGAATTAGGTTTGTCCGAAGAGTAGGCCTATTCGGTTTGGTCTTTAATTAATTTAAACAAAACAAACCGGCCATGCAGATCACATGCGCTCATTTTCATTCTTTATAGTTGGAGTGCGACATTAATAAAGGGCACTCACTTCAATCATTTGCTTTGGAGGAGTACTTGATTTAGAGTACTAGTACTTTTCTATGAAGACCTTGTCACTAGGACTTTAAAGGGTTTGGATTGTTTAATGCGCATTGCTCCTTCCTAAGAACATATAATTTGGGAAAGTGTGTCCCGCCACCCATGTGAACGTTTTTCTAATAATAATTCTGGTGAATATAATAGGGGATGCATGCATGGGTTTTTATTTGTTTGCCTTTGCCAGAGGATGAAAAGAAGAGGAAATAAAGGGAATGGACAAAGCAAAGCAAAGCAAAGGCTTTAGGAGTGTCTTATTTGTAAGCATGTGCGTAGCAGATACCGTATGCTAATTTTTTGTGTAGAGAAACAAACCATAAGAGAAGGGGAAAGGAAAAAGTACGTGCACTACTACAGTTGCTGAGATCAACTGGGTATGCTTTAGTTAGAAAGTGGCCAAGTGAGTCAGAATTGAGTCCACAGGACAAAGGCCTCTCTTCAAAGTTTGACAGTTCTGTCAGTGGCCACTTGTTTGACAAAATTGTCCAGAAAAGACTTGAGAATAATAATTTTAAACATGGTATTCAGGTTCAGGCAGGCACCTGCTTACATCACTAGTAATATGTTATTATCATGTTTGAATTGAAGAGTTTGGAAAAAGTAGTAAAGAATAACTTTTTTTATTTTATTTTAATGTCTTTTGCCCAGATGTTCTTATAAATGCTTCAAGCGTAACATCAATCTGGTTCACGGAAGTAGGTAATACGTCCCAGAAATACAATTTCACAGCCAAAATTATCCTCCTAGGGCTGCTTCATGACTCAATCATGCTTATCAATTACGCTTGATCCACCACTTGCTGGTGATTTGAGCAGGCATTATTTTATTTGAAACCCTTTAAAAATAAGAGGAGAATAAAGGAAAATTATTACGTAACCTTTTCAATCATTCTTTTATTTATTTTTAGGATGTTTGATAACTTCTATCAATTAAAAGAAAACGAAGACTCCAATTCTTCGTTGGCGATAACACACGATTGAACCCAAGGAAATATGTTTTATTTTTTATTTTTGTGTCAGCTTGAACTGACATATTTTGTTCAAGAAGGATTTAACTCAATAGAGCTGAGTTCAAAGGAATTAATGGATGACAAAGCATTTAACAAAGCGGTAATATGTATAAATCTAAGACTAAAATGTTTGAAAGATATTTATCTCAAGTTTTTTGCTTTGGTCGTTGAAATTCATCTAAAGCTGAATAAGAATAAAGGTAAAGCAACCTCAAGCTAGGAGGGTACCTGTGGTTAAACACAATTTTTTTCTTCTTGGGATCATGAAAGTATAACTTTGGGTTAGTCACACAAGAGCAAATTAATATGGGCAGGCCCAGTTGTGCTGATTTTAGACGTGAAAGAAAGAGTTGAACTTGGGCAAAGCTCAAACCGAAAAAAAAAAACAAACTTGGGCAAAGCTAGCTTAGCTTGCCTCAGCTCAGGTCAGGTCCAGAAGGAACAGTAAGCAGAGAGATAGAGATAGCAGTTAGGCACATGGAGTCTAGCTCAAGAATGCAGCTCGGAATTACATTCTTCATCACAGTAATTTATTTGTATTATGATGTAACAGACCTATAGCATAGTCTGTAAGAAAATTACAAATTAAAAGTGAGTATAACAAACTATATCTACATCCCCATTCATTCCCCACCAATCCAAAGAAGAAAACTGTGAAGAGTAAGGAAGGAAAGAAGGAATTGCTGCCTAAGCATTTACGAGTGGTTCGCTGATTTCAAG
This sequence comes from Dalbergia cultrata, assembly GCA_031216105.1. Taxonomy (NCBI): domain Eukaryota; kingdom Viridiplantae; phylum Streptophyta; class Magnoliopsida; order Fabales; family Fabaceae; genus Dalbergia; species Dalbergia cultrata. Next base: position 18,101 of record JAVHNL010000339.1, on the reverse strand, counting down.
CAATTCGTTTTTGAGACCGGTGAATACAACAGAATCTGTTTCGAGTGGCTTGAACTTGATTAGAGCTGAAGGTACGAGGTCCTCATCCTCCAATGTTTTGGCATTCTGCCCTGCTTTAGCAAAATGAGGGATCACCCGCCGTTGGATCGGTACAGGATGGATTAGCTCAAACTCCAAGCCCGGCTCTTTTAATGCCGACCTCACAAACTGCTTCATCAACATGTAAAGTAAAACAACAACAGTGCTCAGTTGCTAGCCAGCCCAAAATAAACAGTAAAATCATAACATTTGGGGTATGGTATGAGGAGCAGGGTGATAGTCAAATCCATTCAAAATCTGTTGCATGAGAATGCCATATATGCAATTATTATATGGGTTACTTGATGCCAATGGAGCTTGTCATTGCCAGAACCCATTGTCAAATGCAATCAAGTTACACATGGGAGTGGGACAAGCAATATCATTCTATATGAAATGTTCATCTCGACCAGTTAAAGTGACATCTAGAGGAGCAAGTTAAGTGACATCTAGAGGAGCAAGTTAAGAACCGAATGCCATGCTAACTTGTTGCAATAAAACCCAAAATACCACGCCACAAACAAAATGTTGTGTCCAAAATAGGTGCCAAGGAGAGCAAGAACCAAATTAGAAGAAACGCGATAGAAATAGAACATAAGGTCAAGTCACAATGGACAAACCTCATAGAGGGCAGTAGTTGGCTCCCGTGGAGAAAATACACCCTGAAGCACAACTCCATCTGGAAATTGAATCCTAATAATAGTTTTAGTGTATCTCTTCCTGGCAGCTTTTGCTTGCTTGTCTTTTAGTGACTTCGGGATTAAAAGCTGAGACTCCTCAATCTTTTTTCTCCTTAATTCAGCTTCTCTTCTCACCTCTTCAACTGAAAGCTTATAGAAGGAATCCGGTAGCTCAATTTTAGCTGCAACACTTTCCGGAACAGCAAAGAAGACCTTCACCTATAAAAGACATTTTTTAATGGGAAAAATTTTAGACATAAATACCTAAAGAATTAGTTCACCACTTATTTTTGAAAAGGACTAAAGTGCCAAAACTTAAAAAAAAGAAAAGAAAAGAAATGAAAGACATAATTCATGACCAAACAAAAAACCTTGAGTGCTGCAGAATAATAACTAAAGCATCAAACTGAATATACTCAGATGTTTAAGAGACGTTGCCAACAAAAAAAGGATATACTGGAGATTACATTTTATATCTCTCACAAAGTCACAGTTAACTACTGTTTCTGCAGCTGATTTAGATATGCCAACATTTGACAGAGTATATCCTATTGTTGATAAAGGCTTCGATCTCTCTGCCTTTGCATCTTCGGCTAATAAAAAGATGAATTGGAATGGAACTTTTGGGCTTCTAAGTGCACAATGAAAGAAAATTAGAAAAGTTGAAAGCATTCATAATGGCATTTTGGATCTCACTTTTCCATGTGTGCAGCCATTCAGCAGCTACTTTAGTAAATTAAAAGCAAATTACAAGTATAGCATGCAGTGGTCACACTCAGTCTGGACTTAAAAGACCAGGATCTATACAGAGATAACCCCAGTCTAACTTAGATTAAAAATTGGCGCCTTCATTTTTGAGAAAAATGGACACATATAGTCACAAACAAATATTCAAAATTTGTGCAAGATTATTTTTTTGTTATTATATCGGGATGAGTTCCTCTTAATGTGGAGCTCACTTAACTTAGCAGTTTTGCTTAAACCTTTTCTGTTTGAGAAACTGGAGAGAAATTGAACATTCTGGATTATTGCCTTCTGCTGCTTCAATTAACCTCAGGCCACACTGAAATCTAGACCAACATATGCCATCCCTAGTTATAAACCCTCACAAAGGTGTAGCTAAGTTTATAACCAATTTTCAAAATACAACCCCAGACAATCACTGACTGCCCAAAAGGATCTGCAATTTACTTTGCCCCGGACTTCACTAGCAAAGGTATACAAACAACAGATATATCTAAAGGGTTCCATTGATATATTAAAATTCAAAGTTAGAAACCAGACCCAAATATGTTGATTAGCAAATGGCATTATTTGCTTTGTATCATTTTCTTAGCTCTTTAATTACTTATTGCTTATATACACAAAGTACTTCCAGCCAGCCAGAATATGAATTCAAGATACAGGAAACTTCCTATACAGGAATATATTTAAATGCATCCCAGAAACACTATTAAAAGAAAATAAGAATCAGAGTATGAACTTGTTTTCTCCACTGCCCAATTTCAGAAGCATTATCAAAGTAAGACTATTATTACCTGTCTGTCAACAGGCTTTGGTTCAGCCTTTGTATCTGACTCAGTAGAAGTGGCAGGAGCCAAAGCCTCACTCTTTGCAGGTTCTTGCTGCACCAGTTGTGATTCCAGCAACATTATTGCTTTCTTGATCAATCTTATCTGCTCCTCTGAAGGAACCTCCATGACTGCCCATGTCTCCCCATTCTCCTCCCTCAGTTCAAACCCAACAAAGCTGAGCAACTCAACTCCCCCAGTAACATCAGGAACAGCCTCCTTGATCTTTGGATTGCTCATCCTGATCTTCCTAAACTTGGCATTCTCAGGTTCCCTAACAACATTCCTCAACAGCTTGAGAACAACATCAACTGATCCCACAGATGGATTCCCAGATATGTAAGTGCCCACACAAACCTCCAACTCACCATCATAAGACTTAACTCCACTCTCTTGCAATTCTGAGACGACACCATCATTTCCATTTCCAATTCCATCATCACGCTCAACTGAATTGCCACCATTACTCAAACAAGTATCCACGTGTTCAGAGACCTCATCTTCGGATCTAAACGATTTACCACAAACAGGGCATTCATACACGTTGAGTGAATAGCCATTTTGAGACCTCTTGGACGAGGTGACCAGAGAATCAAAAGGGTCAAACCCTGCTGTTCCCGGTTTGCGATCCCCGTCGGTTCTGTTGTGGTCGGAAGTGGTGGTTTTCTGGGGCAAGGGTTGCCTGGGATTGGTTGAAGATGAAGTGGGTTTGGAATTAAGGTTCTGCTGCGTTGGGATGGGGCGAGGGGTAGGATTGGAATTACCACCTGGGGTAGACGAAGAAGAAGAAGATAATGAAGGAGAAGGAGAAGATCCCAAGACTCGACCTTGGCCCTTGAATTTGCCAGAGAAGGAGGAGGAGGAAGAGAAAGGGTTGTTGACTTTCTTCATGAAACCCTTTACCTTATCTTTAACGTCGTCCATTTCGTTCGGTTTGGTTCCACAAGCTGGGAACGAGAGTTCTAAAAGGGAAGAAAGGAATAGATCTAAGGAATGAAATTATTAGGGCGGGGTTGAAATCGCGTGAATTGGTGTCACGTTTGGGCGGGGAAGGGGAGATTGAAGATGAAAAAGCAGCTAGGTAAAAGAACAAGATGTTAAAAAAGAAATCTTTATGGTATGGCTGTAAAGGAGAGTTTACGTTACGGAAAGGAACACGGAAGGACAAAGAAGACAAAAGAAGGTAACCTCACCTCGGGCTCGGAAGCTCAGAAGAGAACAACGGCAAGGGCAAGAGGCTGTGGTGAATTGACGCCGTTGACCCTGTGCCATAAGCTATATTATATGTCATATGTACCGAACTAGAACTAAGAAACACACGACAACGCCGGCGAGTAAACATGTCCAATAAGATTCCGCCACCTCATCAAACCCACATTTCTCCTGGATGCGGCTGGGCTTGGGTTAAGGGTTAAGGGATTCCGAAATACGAATTCTTGTTGAAAATGTACATATATTTTTTTCAAAGGTTATACTACGTAGAATGTGTTAAACTGTTGATTTTTTTTCCCTATATTTCTCGACTATTACTTTAAAGGTGTTGATTAGATTTTTTTTTTTAAAATTCTAATCTTTCTTTTGTACAAAGGAAATATATATTGAGATAAATATTTATTTCAATATAAGATCAAGATAAATCCTATAATTTAGCCGTGATGAAATTCTAAAATTAAATTAAGAATATACTAGAGCATGAGTGAAATATTTATTAAAAATTTTAGTTCCAATGGATATTGACATTAGATGTTTTTTGAGTTAATAGAAGAAATGCATGTAGAAGTTTGAGGGCTCTTTTTTTTTTTGTACACAGAAGTTTGAGGACTCTCAAGCTTTATTTTTTTTTATTTAATATTTGTAATTTCTTAGCAACTGATTCTTGCTTCATTTGTTTGAAAAAAAAAAAGGTCATCAAACTTACGAAGTAAGTTTTGTGCGGTTGTTGAGAAATTCTATCTTTATATATAAATACAAAAACACACATTGTTAATTCCAATTATGCTTGAAATTGATTAATTTATATTATCTTCTTTTATTAAAAAACAAACTACCAACATCCAAAGCTTGCCAAATTGCCTCCGAGTACACAAAAATTGAGAATGTCCCGTTGGTTGACTGTTTGACATATGGGCCTCATGTCTGACCCAAAAAAAAATGCGCCCCATGTACAGGCAAGAGCATCTTGAACTTCGTCAAAAAATTTGTTCGACCCCAGCAACACTTCAATACGTGCATATTGCATCTTGGATTCAGTAAAATTATTTCAAAGGAATACAAATAAAAATGGAGAAGAATATGGAAGGAAAACATTACGCCTTTCATTCATCTCTTTCGATAGAAAAATAATTAAATCGAAAAAAAAAAAAAACACACACACACACACACACACACACAGGAGAGTATATTGAATCCAAGTATACTAACAGTATAATGCAAGTTCAGGCAACACTGATAACCTCAGAAAACCTCAGAAATACAGCGAAGGGGAAGCCGTTTAAGGAAGCTTCTGGCTTCACATGTGACCCTGACCAACTTGCCCAAAGGCAGCAAAACCAGTCGTACAGGAACAAGCTTCTCGATTACAATTCATAGGCGTTTGCTATTTTCGCAGGTTTTCCAGAGTCTGAGTCAGTTTAATATGATTGGAGTTTGTCGTAGTCCTAGTTTGTTACGTGGCCGTGACTAATCACTTATTTGTCTGTTACCATTAGTGCGTTCAGACTCGGATTAGATTGCTTGTTTCATCTTCCTCACGTTGAGATTCACTGCTTTCCAACTTTATGGAGAGCTCGATTCCTTCCTACTCTTTCGAGCCATATCTGCCATTCTTACACTGGCTAAATTGGTTAAAGACAGAAAAAGGAGTTTCTCTGGCAGATATAGCCTACCTTCTCAGTTGTGTTATAACTTAACTAGTTGGGAGGGAGACGCGAACTAGCAGATCACATAAGCACTTGCCGGTTGTGTATAAAACCAAACACTAGTATTTTTCAAATAAATTGAGGGGCAGATGCTTGGTTTCTGATCAAAATAATCAGCTACCGGGAGTGTACCTGATAGAAACTAATAGATGGAAAAACACAGGAGATGCACCGAATAGTAGATTAACTCCTTAACTGACATCAACACAAAATCATCCAAGGGAAAAGAGGAATACACCAGAATAAAATGCAGAAAAACAGAGAGAAAGGTTTGAGACACTAAAGCAGTCTCCTCTCCCAAGCCTATGCCCAAAATACCAGCCTGTCCCCTCCCAGCACCCTCAATCCTACAAATATCCCCTTTTCCTAACCGTTTCTCACAAAAACACACGCACCCACCTTCTGTCACAGCACACACGCTCTCACCTATGCCACCTCAGCCTTAGTTTGTTAGCCCATTTGCATTACCCCTAATGCCCCTATATTTTTTTTCTTTTGTACACTTTGATCCCTTCAGGGACTTGGTCCCTAACAGCACCAATCAATCTGGTGCAGATAATAACACAAAAGGACTCATGTGAAATAACTTCATTGCTGATTTTTTTTGTTCAGATAAAATCATCAAATCATCGAGAACAGATATAGAAACGACCTCTTATGTTTTCCTGGAAGACTATCCCAGTTTTTTATACTTACAACTATACATCATGCATACCTCTGTTTCTAACTAACATCTTTCTTTTTGAGCATGTGTTGATGGAAATAACTTTGATTCCACAAACAAGCTCGGACTCTTACAATTATCTGAATATCGTTTCACATTTCAATGTTAATTAGCGGCAATAACAACTCCTCACTCCTCTTAACAGAAACCCAAAAGTGCAAAACCAAACGTATGTCGCGAGTAGAATTGGTAAACCAGCCAAACATGGAAAAACATAGCAGCTTCGACCAACTATTAAATTCTCTTCAACCGCTACCCACCAAATGGAACAAGAGTTCGTTGTTGCTGCTGTTTCCTTTAACCTCTAACAAACACCAGAACCACAGGCACAGTATTTACAAGGCATCTCTCCCTAGGCAGTAACTAATTTCAACATGGACAAGTTGAATCATCCTCTCCTATTCCACTAGACTACAAGCATAGGTGTCTGTCTGTTAAAACTTTATTAATCATTTTTTACATCCACAAAGTGCCTTCACCGAATCCCCAATCCTTCCTAACAATTCAGGAACTGCCCGAGAATGCCTCCGCAGAACTCAGCCTTGTATTCCCATTGAGGTGATTAACGCTTATTATTACAAAATCAGGTCATCGACTGCTACAACATGTTGAGCAAGCGTTTCAGTTATAACTTATAACAAACAACAATGCACATCATGTGTCGGACCAGAAACGCTTCACCAAAAAAACAAACGAACAATAGACAATCTATAGTAAGTAGTAAATCGAAAATGTGAAAATCCCAAAATGGAACCCTATGATTATGACGCCTCAATCACGTTGTGTAAGTTCAGCATCGACTAAATAACAGAAAGTAACAGATCCAAATTGTTCCTACCACAACAACAACATGATTGAGAGAAAAAAAAAAAAAAGGCCGCAAAGGTTCAATTTATGTATCCGGAAACAGAAAACGGACAGACTTATCAGGAGGGAACAGGAAAACCTAAAAGAGAACTCAGTCGCGGTTCTTCAAGCGGTCGACGCGCTGGTTCAACTGCTCGATCCTGACAACAAGGTTGGTGACGGAGTAGAGGAGCCAGTAGAAGAGGAGTGCGGCGGCGATGAGGAGGGCGTTGCGCTGGCTCTTCATGATGGACTTCTGGTGGCGGAGGTGCTCCGTAGGGGTGCACGAGTCACCCTCGCACGAAGGCCGAGTCTCGTACTTCCAGTAAATGTCCATCAGAAGGAACAGGCAGAACGGCACCACCGACAGGAACGGCTTCAGCAGGTTCCGCGTCACCGCGATCAGACCCTTGCGCAGCCCGTCAAGCCCTGGGATCGTCAGCAGCACCACCATGATCGCCTCTGCGGCCGCGGCGTAGCCTAGCACAACCCATTCCAGCGCCATCGCTCTCAGATCTGTTTGCTTCGGTATCGGTTTTCGGTTGCTGAATGAGCGAATGAATGAATCCGAGTTTCGTTTTCTTCGATGACAAAGTCCTTCTTCTGTTCCTTTTTGTTTATTTTGGGGGTGGCTTTTATTTTATGGCGTGCGAGAGGGGGATGGAAACGCTGAGGCGACACGTGCTGTACACGTGAAGGCAAGTCATCCGCTAAGCAAAGCATATGATGCCCTTGCAAAAGGAAGAAAACAAAGTCATCATATTTTTGGTCAAGCAAATTAAAATAAAAAAATCGATTTACAAATTGGAAGGTGGTATTCACTAAGCCCAAGTGAAGAGTGAAGAGATGAGACTTTTTACTTGTTCGTTTCTTTGGGCTTTGTCCGCTGATTTCTTCAGGGTAAGTCATTATATTTTTGGTCACAGAAATTATAAAAATCGATTTGCAAATTTGGAAGGATCCATTCACTAAGCCCAAATTTAAGACTGATGAGATGAGACTTTTTACTTGTTCAGTTCTTTGGGCTTTATCCACTGATTTCTTCAAGGTCGGACTCGAAGGCTTCATGTCTGTTCTTTTGTCTCTTTTCGATCAATCAACTGGCTCTTCTCACAAAACAACGTAGACAATTGGGTTTGCCTGCTTTGACCCCCCGCCCTCCCCAAAAAAAAAATGTGTACCCTTTAAATTTAGCTTCATTTCTTTGACATTAAAATTTGTACCCTTTAAATTTGAAAGATGTGGTCGAGCAGTGAGAACATTGTTGCATGTCAAGAGTCTGGGGTTCGAACCCTGCCTTGAAGAATGGAGAAATTTTTTCGGGCCAGCTATCCCACCCTTTGAAATGCCCGCACAAACTGACGAAGGGATTAATCACCGTTATCGACGGTGGATGCCCTTAGGGAACCAAAAAAAAATGTGTACCTTTTTTTTTCTCACATTTGTTGCATTGATAATTCTTCAAGATTAAAAATGATTTCCCAATTTAAAATGTTTTAAATTCATAATACAAAAGTTCGTTTATAAATAAATCGGGTTTTTTGCATGAAACTCATTAACAATGAACTGCAAATTCTGGGCTTCTATCAATCTGATTCGGATAAATGTTGGGACCCGGATGTATGTTCCCTTGTATGTTGAGATGAGAAAGACATGTTCTGCCAATTAATTACTAGGAGATGGAATCAATGCTGAGTGAGTATGCACAAATCAAGTCCCCGCACTAATATTTACAGCCTCATAAGCACTAATTTCAGGGAGACAGGTCTTGGAAGCTTTCTTACGAGGACAACTGTCGACTTAGCATGAGGCTAGCCGGCTACGTTTGTCAATATACTCACAATTGACAACAGACATTAACATGACATAGTAAGTGATAAGGTTTAATTTATATCATTCTGGACCTTATCGTCTCGTAATTTTTCGTGGGGGCTATGATTACCTGATTAACAGCTCCATTAAAGGGACGTCACGTGGCAGCTTCAGGTGAAATGATTCAGTTGATGCCAAGTGTTTGAGACGGTTCTCTTTAAGCAGCTCAAAGGAAGTCAAGAGCAATAATATCCACGACCGAAAATAACCAATTATTACCATCTTCAAAGCCAACACTTGGGTTTTCCATTTTCCAGTTTCTCCACTCAAAAGAAATAGCTGTTCAATCGTTAGTCTTTAGAACTGTTTACCTTTGGAAAAGCGTGATAAATCGATCTTTCGCTGTTTCTTCCCTACAAATTTAAACATATGTAGATGATAATAAAAGGATAAATTAAGACAGACAAGAACCTACCTGTCTTATATTCCCATCACTCATTCTTTACACATATGCCACAGCTTGAAGTAGATAACTACGACTCTAAATTAGAATCTCACCTTTTCAGATAGCGCCATATTGCAAAACGAAAAAGAACCAAGTGCAAGTCATTGCTGCTTTACACACTACTTTTTTCGAACTTTTTAAAAGGTATACAACAAGCCAAGTCTAGTTGCTAAGCTGTTCGCTATGTGAAATTATTAAAGTGAAGTGCCTTCCGGGTTGTTTCCTCGTCAATTTCATTCTTCCCATTGTATTATCAGCCATTTGGATTTTCTTAATCTCTTCGAGGTTCGAGCTTGATTAGAACCCACATTTATTTTCGCTTTTATTTTCAATAAAGTCTAATTCAATCCTGCAGAGAGATTTAAAATACCTCCAAATGATAAATGTGTAATGGCCAAATCGACTAGAGAGTAGTACTTGTTAATTAATTACAATCAATTTAACCAATATGACATGATGAAAAAAAGATTAATTTTGATTTTGAGTCTTTTAAAGCTTTTCACTACATTAATTTAATTATTGGTGGTTATTATAATACTTTAACTATCGGATAATATATATACACACACATATATCAACGTAGTATAAAAAGTTCCAAAGAGCTTGATTAAATCGGCATCCCCTTCTCTTTATTTTCTTTCCTTGTGTATTTGTGTGCCTCTAAATTCATGATTTTTTTCATACTAAAAGATTTCTTAAACTGGCAATTGATTTTCTCTTTTGGTCTGACCCATTTGGCTGCTTTGAACTAGACCGACGTCACTCCCTGGCTTCAGTCAGAAAACGACTTCCACTCAAGGAATTTTATTAGACAAAGACCAAAATAATAATAATAATAATAATAATAAACCTTCGTTTTTCCAATGATTGGTCCATTTTGTCCAACTCAACGTATTTTATAAGGCAAAGACCAGGAACAAGAAAAGTAAGAAAAAACGTTTTCGTTGAATTGAATCTGTGTTTTGGAAAAAACAAACTTTAAGATAAAGCTCTAATTGTAGTTGGGCGTAATGGCGTATACATTAATAGCGATAGCAATAATTATGTTCTTCATTTGCGCTTAAACTTAATTATTTCACGATCAGCTATATTTTATTTTGCCTTAAACAGCGATTACGAATTTGTGTAATCCTCAGCCAGGATAAAATCAGTTAAAAGACCGACAGGATGAACTAACCAAGTTCAAACTTAAAAGTTCAATATTGAGATAAAGAATTCATAGTTTAAGTTTAAAACGAGAGCAGCGAATTAAATTTTAAACTAAATTATTATCTGGCTCCGCAAAAGTTATTGCAAGTTAGGCTCTTCGGTTAATAATATAATTCTATTATATCATCCACCTGTTCATTCTTTGATGGCCATTGCTTAAACTTATCTTCAATATACCTCTTTATCCAAGGTGATGATCATATCTACTTCCTTATCAATTTGTTGATGCAAGAATATACAATGAATTTGGAACACGACAAGGGTTTATAATTTGTTACGTATCTCCTATATTCTGTTTAGTTAAAGAGAGACACAGAGGATTCCATAATTAAGTTCAGCCGAAGGATTAATAAAGTTAATAATGATGTTAAGTGGTGCCAAGGATTAGATAGCCCAGGACAAAACTAACGAGCTCCTAGCTTAAAAGCAAGCGCAAAAAAAGCAATTGATGACAGAGGAGATAGATAAAGATGAAAGAGAGAGAGGATTCGGGAGGGATTTTGGGAACATTGTTTACTTACAAAGACCATGGTCCTATAATTATTGGCACTTTATACCAACGCATCTTTTTCATCTGTTGTTAATGACATGTTGGCCCTTCAGTTCTTATATAATAATAGAGTGATGATGATAGTCCCTTCATCATTGCAAGATTATAATTTAGCACTTGGCATCCTTGATATTCAATGTAATATTTCTTTTTTCTTTTTCCTTTCCCTAGTCTGAAAAATCTGTTTCATTAAAATTCCACAAGTGTGCTTCGGACATTTGGTCAAACACGAGTTGTCGATGCCTATATTAAAGAAAGAAGAGTAGGCATATAAAGAGCAGTAATTGATGCCTGTTAAAGATACCAAGATAATTGCATGGCTATGGATTAAGCAATGTCAATAAAAAACTGCTGACTGCATCAACTCATTATGCTGTTTAAATTTGCATCGCTTTCTCTATAACTGCAGCATTTCTAGTTTGTTCTAAACGTTAAACATATGTATGGAGAAAGATGTGTCGAATTATAATCTAGAGACTAATATTGCTAGCTTTCATATTGATATCATCAATGCTGTGGATCTTGTACAGTGTTCAAGGAGCTAAGTACAGACTTTAGAGGCTTTTGGTACATCCTAAGATGGATCTTGAACTGAGATCAAAAAGCATTTGTCAGAAAAGATACGATAGACTTGATAAAGAACTCAGAAGGGGAGTTCTTTCCCATATTGGAGATTTTGATTCAACAATTTGTGTGTCATTAAAATAGGTCTAAAAAGTAGAACTCATAAAATACCACCTGCATGAGCATATAACATCTGGTATAATTATAATGTCCAGATACAAGAAGCTATAGAGCAATAATCAGGTCATAAGTTGGAAACGCTTACAAAGCCGGGGGACTGATTTGTCAGAAATTGACCAAATTTTTCTAAATGGAACTTCTTGGTTGGAAAGTAAAGTTCTTCATACTCTGATATAAAAATAAGCTAAAAACAAAAGTCTAACTATATCCATCAAAGGCTATATAACATCACATGCTGCAACTTTTCACTGAGGCGTTCACTATTTGTACATATTGGAGGACACTAGACAAGTAAATAAGTGGTCATAGAGAGAGTGGAATCTTAGCTTTGAGCCTTTTCTCCTTATTGCAACTCATCACTCTTTAGCTTGTTTCAAGGAACTACTTTTTCAATACACATCTTTCTATCTATACCTTCACAGGTATTCTTTATAAAGAGAACTATGCAAGAAACTTACAAGGGTAAGAAAAAGATGGATCGAATACAAAAGGGAAAAGTCGAGATTGAGGCACTAAGCCACCGAAAGACAAGTAATTTACCGAGGAAAAGCAGGGACAAAAGTTCAATCGCGGTGTTATGCACATATCATTATTCTTTATTTACCACCTGCATAATTCACAAAAGCGGTGCATTACGACAATGATAAATCAAATGTTTAATTTAAGCAGATTACACACATATATACTTACCTTGGTGCTTTTCGTAGACCTTGCCCAAGAAGGAAAGGAAAACGATGATTAGAGCAACCCCAGCTATGAGTCCAATTAGTATGGCGAGTGTCTTCTCAATCTCATCATCATTGTGATTGCTATCATCTATGCTCAAATCGAATAACAAGAAAATTAGACAACATCTCAAGTTAATTTTCAATGTTTAAAACAAGTGCTGCAGTACTATACAATGAAATTCAGTTCTGAAAAGGTGGCTTTTTTTGTTTTATTATACCCTGCATTTTGAGATGCTTTTTTCATACGTGCTTTATTGCACTAAAGTCTTTGATGTTACCAGATGAAAGATTTTATTTATTAAACTTATTTACCTAGTTAAATTCAGAAAGATTGATTGTTTCAACTTACAAAAGATACCATGCTGACTCAGATTGATTGTTACAACTTACAAAAGATACCATGCTGACTCAAACAAAATTAGAACTTTATTACCACATCTAGCCATCTACCTCATTGTGTTAAGTGCAAGTTGATCTTTTGTTCCGTAATGCTATTCAGGCATCAGGAGAAACGGTGATATGAACGTAATTTCACAGATCTTGATTGTCCTTTGCTTATAAAGGACTCTTCATGAATTCAAAACCGGGGCGTTGTCAAATAGATATTGCAAGAATGCTTCTTTATTTATTCTAGCACACAGAAAGTCCAAATACTTTGGCGCTACGAGATGTTTCTAGTTCACGACATACATCATCAAAAAAAGAAATAAAAAAAAACCATACCAAGCAAAATTCTGCATATCTCCTTCTCCATTTTTTTATTCCAGCTATTATTTATTCTTCTCGTTTGCTGAGCATAAGGAATAACTTCTTGTAAAAGAATATAAAAGGGACAGGGGAGGCAATATTGAAAATTCATCTTCTAGAAATTAAAGAATAACATAACATGATGATTATTAACTTATTTTTAAATTTTGAATAAATAATTAGCTTATCACAATAAAAACTCAAGTTCACTATGATATGAGTAATGAAGAGTAACCCATCATTAACATGATGTAATCACTAATCATCCGTTTCAAGGCTCCTCATACCTTCAAGACTCATCTCAATAAGGCATGGCATATATAAGCTACAAGTAGTGGAAAAAATTACCACTTAAAATATGTTTGGTTAAGGAGTAAAAATAATGGTAAAATTTTTCTAAATGAGTTTCATATATAAAATTATACACGATACTCATTTTAAAAATTTTTACCTTCATTTTTTACTCTCTATCCACACATTCCGTAGTGGAAAAAATTACCACTGGGTTGGTACACAAAAACAGACCAACCAAATGAGAAAGGCCCTGCATCAAAATACTATTGAAGACACACAATACACAAGGCAGATAAAAGTATCTCTACTAATCTAATCCTCAAGTAGCTAAGCAATTATTGCTTTGCACACCGACCTGTCAACACGTTTCGCATGGGTGCTAGAACAAGCACTAGAAACAACTAGTAACCCAAATTAAACTATTTAAGCTAAGTCAATTTCACTAGTTAATTATCCAACCCAATTTTTTTTCACAAAAAAAAATGAGTAAAAGGAATTAGAATTTAATTTTTATACAATTTTTTTATATTCAATGATGTATTACCACTTTAATAAAAATAATTAAATTTTACTACTATTTGTAAAATCACATAAACAAGATGATTTGACTGGACACAGTGCATAAAAATTTAACTTAAGAAATTATTTAGTGCCAAAACCAAAATGCAAAACAAGCTGCAAATCACCACCGCGCACAGTGGCGGAGACGCTTACCGTTACTGCCGCGAGAGTACCTGCCACCTTCGGAGTAGCGCGCGTAGCACTTGGCCAAGTACATGTCCCCCCAAGTGGAGGCCCCACACTCCGTTTTCAACCGTCCGATGGCATCAGAGAGGCAGTCCTGGCACTCGGAGGGGCTCAGATCCCCCGTGCACTGCGCCACACCCCGCACATCCCCAGACCCGCTTGTCCTGAACGTCTTGTAAGTGGCCCCATCCGTCGCCTGCAAATACGCCAGCACAGCATCACGCCTGGTCAACGCATCGGAGGTCAACCCTATCGACGGCCCACATTTCTTCATGACGGCGGTCTTGTCCTCGACGCCGAGGAACGTGACATTATCGTACTTGACGAAGCAGCCGTCGAGCTGCAACGCGCCGCCGCACGAGTCGAGGCAGAGGGTGCCAAGTTGACTCACCGCGCGGGCCACGCAGCGGGAGCACTGGTCGTTGGAGAGGTCGCCGCGGCACTGGAAGAGGCCATACACAGGGGTGGATGCGGTGGCGCCCGGGACGGTGAAGTTGTTGTAGTTGGAGAACATGGCGGAGTTGACAAGCGAGGTGAGGATGGAGTTCACGCTATTCTCGTAGGCGGAACCTGGCGTGAACTTCAGCTGAGAGCAACCGCCGAAGATGAAGGAGTCGTCGGTGGCGGACCTTGACGGGGTTATCATGGCTGAGAGCGTGATCGTCACAAGAAACAGAACAAGAAGAAACACGTGTTTGGTGTTTGATGACATGGTGTGTGTGTGTGTGTGTGTGTGTGTTGCTATGAGTGATGATGAGAATGAATGTTTTAATTGTTTTGTGGAATAATCTGATAGGTGGTGGCTAGCACAGTTATTTGTTGTTGTGGTGCGGTGAGTTTGGGAGACTGACTGAGAACAATAGTGTGTGTGTGTGATATTATGGTTGCTTTGAGAAGAATTTACGTAAGGCAGTGAGGAAGTTGATGTAAGGAGAAGACTGCTATATATGAATGAATATGATGATATGATTGTGGAAACTAAAAGCAGAAATGGAGTGATACATGGTTAAAGTTACATATACCTAATTAATGTGCCTATACTTTTTCATTTTTCATATTTTGTTTTTACATTGTTTTTATATTTTTTTTCGGTAAGTAACTTTGTGGGGTTTGGTTGAGTTAATGGCGCTGCTATGGAGCGGTACCAAGCTAGGCATGAAGTCAAAAAGATGATTAAGGGGGGGCGGGTGATGGTTGACTCCGAAGGTATCCAAAGGCCAAAAGGTCGCCTGGATTTTACCTGCTACTGCTACTATTGAATTGGAAAAGTTCGTCGAACCACAACTTTCATTTAAAAGAAAGAAGAAATAAATAAATATATAGAGTACTAATCAGCTGGTTTTCTAGTTTTCAGCTGAAAATTCATCTTTTTAAATTAGTAATGATTAAGCTTTATGATAGATTAATCATTATTGAAATGAGTTACCACTTTTTTGCAAAGTATAATTGATCTATTAAAGATCTAATTTTTTATAACATCAAGAAAATTGTTTCCTTTTTGGTATTTTTCATGAGAAATTCTTGTATTCGTACTAAAAAGAAAATGGGTGAAATTGTTTCGTATTTGGCACTAAATTTTTTTTTTATTTTCAGAAAAGAGAAAATGCTGCTAGCTTGATGATTTCTGCACATTGAAGTTGCTATCGAAGCGCTCATCACAATCTGCTATGTAAACCACTGTTATTTTGTGAAGCTTCTGGTCATTTTATTTTCTCCAGTTTGTGAGGACAGTATACATAAAAGAAAACTATTCATAGCGGTCTACTTTGACTGTTGATCGAAACAGTTTGTTTGAATATGACTTACATAGCTTTGAAGGGACAGTGTGATTGTAATTTGGCATATATTGACCCCTTTTTCATCTCTTCTTAACTTTTAAAAATTGTGTTTTATTTAAAAATAAAGATCCAACTGCAATGATTTGATAAATAAATTTAATAACAAAAGTATTAATGTTAAAAGGCCGGATTGTACAAAATTAAAAGCAATATATTCTTGACTTTGAAAAAAAATAATTTTTTTTTGGTACGCAAAATCAATTTATACTACTTACGCTAAAAAAAGTTTTGAAAATTCTTATGCTTTTGCTTTTATATATATATATAAACATCGAGTTACTGAAGTTATCGTTGACAGTTAGAAAGTTATTACTAATACACACCAGGGTTGAAAGTCTTCAATGGTAGCATTGTTTTGGGTAATTTCTTCCTTCTTTTTTCTTTGATAGATAGACTAAGCTCAAAGAACTCTCAAACAAGAGAGAAGCCTACACTCTCGAATAGGACTGGTTACCCTTTTGTACGGATATAAAATAAAAAAAAATATTATTTACGCATCTATCACGTTTTGAACGTTATATATTCGTATATATCATTTTTGCGCGTGAGGGGAATCGATTAACTGTCAACCGATTTTGGCTTTTTTCTAATGCACAGAAATCGGTTAAGTCTCAACCGATTTCTATTTGTTTCGTCCCCGCCTCATATTTGGTCCCTCACTTGTTCGTGTGTGTATATATATATATATATATATATGTCAATCTCGCTCAGCATAAGAAGCACTCTTCATTTCTTAGAAGAGAGCTCAGGTTGCTAAGGTTTTGAGGGGAAAATGACAATGAAAGGATATGTTCTTGTTCATTATAATTGTGAAGTAGTAATTTCCTAAACATGTTCATAAATCTAATTATAATAGATGATTTACTAAATATTTTTATAGTCTAATCTAAGTATAATATTGAATAGTCTAATTAATTTCTACTAACAAAATATGCTTGCGGTGCACTAATCTCCCTAAATCTAATTACAAATAAAATATTTCTAATCTAAAAATTAAATTTCAATAGACATGTTTTATTTTTTATTACATTAACAACTAAAATACTTCGCTAAGGTACTTAAAATATATTATTTCTTAAACATGTTTGTTAATCTAATTAAATTAGATTATATAGTTAAATTAGAATATATAATTAAAAACAATATATATACTAATCTAATTAAATTTTACAACTCAACTATGTTATATGTCAATTAATCTTCCTAAATCACTTAACAAGTGTAATTAAAAATATAAATTTTCAAACTCAAAGATATTACTTTGAATAAGTAGGTAGGTTTTTCCTTTTAACATATTTAGTTTAGTGTGAAATATTGTAACAAAGTAAATATGCTATCACGCAAAATGTACTTCACTACATTTGCCTTTCAATTAATATATTTCTAATGCAATCACGATCAAGGTGCGTGGGGTTAGATTAGATCTTTATTCTTCTGGTTCTAACTCCCAATCGAGATTGTCTTCCCATGTTAAGGGCAAAAAGGTTCAATTATTATACATAATCAAAACACCTCCTTTAATTTGTTGATCATTCAACAATTTTGAAAAACGAAAACGATCCATACCCTTTGACATATATATTCCACCTCAACGAACGTGATTATATATATTTGTTATTTGACATTTTCAATTTGGTTTTCAGTTTTTAATTTTAATTTTTAGAATTTTATAAAAAAAAATACTAAAAACTAGAAATGAAAACTGACAACTGAAATTTGTAACTTTTAGAATTTTCAGTATTGCATTAATAAAATTTGTAAAAACCAAATAGAGTTTAAGGCTTTCATATCGTAGTAAATACAACAAGGATAAATAATCAGCAGTTAAATTAAAAGACTCATGCTTTTTGCACCCGTAAAGGAAATGATAATCAGGCTGTTTCTTATAAAACCAAAAAGGTAATCAGGCTATTTTTGTTTTTTTATCGTTACTTTTTGCCATTAATGTTTTTAAAAATCAGCATAATAAAATTCAATCATAATTTTTTGATGTATTGGTTGTTAAAAAAAATGTTAGATCTTACGAGAGAAAATATTGACACCACACAATAATAGTACAAAAATATAAAAATAAAAACTATAGTTGTACATACTATCTAAACACTTACAC
>JAVHNL010000338.1:0-25000 GCA_031216105.1 Dalbergia cultrata | reverse complement strand
GCAATATACCTGGTCAGCAAGATCATATATCAACTTTGAATCTTCTCCATACTTTCCCATGAGTGTTTCTCGCAATTCGAAGACAGGTGTATCCAAGGCTGTTGCACCATGCCTCTCAAAAATTTCTTCTATTATTGAAAAAGCTTTCTTTCTAATTGTCATTTGTTCTTTAGCAAAATCACGAGTACCCTGACAAGTTATATTGCAATACTCAAGGTAAGACTACCAACAAATACATCTCATCCAAGAACAAAAGCAAACACAAAACAATCATTGCCCATAGACAGCACACTTAAATATAAAAGTAAAAAAAAAAATGAATAATGGGTCAGTAGTACAAGCCATTGGAATTAGATTATATATGACTTAAAGCTTCATACAGTGCAATTTAATCAAAAATTAAACTAACGCTGGCATAGGCAAGTACTAAAATTGCGCCTACTCTGAAATTGATCAAGAAGCCAGCTCTTTGAATGAGAGGTAATTTCAATCCTCATAACAGTGCCCCAGATGCTTTATATATGTATATGTATATATGTATATCCAATGAAATACCAAAAATGGTTTCCCTTTGTCTATGAAAAAGTGGAAAAGTTATGCAGATTATAACCTGCCCAAGTAACAGAGTTAATCATGTCTTTAACCTTAATAAGTACATAGAGAGAATTACCTTGGGAATCTTGGGTAATCTTCTGCTTTCATTACTTTCAACAATATCCTTTACTTTCAATAAAAACCCATTAAACTCAGGATCAGTCAAATCCAAAAACGACAGAAAATCCCCCACCCACTTCTCCAACAACCCTGAATTCTCAGCAGTACTACCTCTTCTACCCTGCAATCCATCCTTAATCAATGGCAAAATTGAACCAGTTCCTTTCCCCAAAACAACCTTCTTCTTCTTCTTCTTTTCTACCTTGGAATCCTCTCCATTATTACCCTGAACACCTTTGACCTTTTCATTCAGCTCAGCACCCTCAAGCGAAGTAAACGCAGTCACAACTTCCCATGCCACAATCTTCCACACAAGCCCCAACAGCACATTGACTTCATGTACAAACTTATCATAGTCCTTTCCAAAAACCAACTTCAGCGCCTCATTAAAACCACTCCCTAAACTAGCATCAGTGGGGCATTCCTTCCCAAAGATCACACCAAGACTTGATTTTAAATCGTCACTACCTATTGACTCCAAATTACTCCTAGCACGGGAAAAACTACACTCACCCAGTTCCCTCAATGCCGCTGCCAACGACAACAACACAGTGCACACAGCTTGCTCAGTGCCATCACTCCCAATCCCTGAATTCAATTCAACTCTCATCTTCGAATGCACCGATTTCACCTGCTCCCTCAAAGAGCCATGAGCCTTAGGAACCTTGGAAACCGATCCAATCTTCTCCTTGCCAACCATCTTGGATCCGTTGAGCAGAACCCTCATATCGCCGGCGACTCCAACTTCCTCCTTGGAGGTGTGTCCGTCACCGGAATCCGTCAGGTTGAAGGCCGTTACGTCGGCTTTCGACGCCTCGCAGGACAACGCGGCGGCGACATCGGAGAAGGCGGACAATGCGGCGGATTGGTGGTCCAAAAGGGCGGAAATACCTAGCAGTGAGGAAGAAGCGTTGTTGAGCACGTGGAACTCGTGCTCGGTGAGGTCGAGTTCATCGAATCGGAGCGCAGCGTTGCTGGAATTGAGGGATTGGGAGATGAGCTGAGGGAGGAGAGGGCGAATGGAAGGGGAGGGAGTGAGGAGGAGTTTGTTGAGGAGGACGAGGAGGGAGGCTCTGGATTCGGAGAGGGTGAGGAAGTCGGGGATGGCGATGGAGTGCTTCAACGACGGTGTTGCGGCGGACGAGGAGGAGAGCCGGTCGATGGCGGATGAGTCGATCCGGACGTGAGCGCGGGCGGCGGCGACGGCGGAGACGGAGGAGGAAGAGAGGGAGGAGCCCTTGGCCCCGAGCGTTACGGAAGAGACATCAGCCATGGATGAGGCTGAAGGAGCAGCAGCTAAGTGTGACGGGCGAAATGAGAATCAAATGAACGTGTTTGTGTGTGAGAGAGAAAGGGTTTAAGATGAGCGCGCAAGAGAAGGGTTCCTATAACGGCGCTACTACGCATCCCTTGCATTCCATAGATTCCTTTTTGTTTTCCCCCCCTTTTTTTTTCTCATTTTCCCTTCTCTTTGGTTTTTTGTTACTTTCGAGTCAATTGTCATTCTCACACTAACCTTAGGATATGTCCGAGAATTTGTACACAGTGAAGGAAGTGACTAAAGATGGAATGAAAAAAAAAAAGTGACAAACATTCGGTGGAAATTGCATCTGAAAATTGGCCACTTAATTTAGACTTGTCACGGTCTCCACACCACTAACATCCTCCCAAGCATACTCTTATATTCATAAGTTATTTTAGTCCCTTAAGATTAAAATGAGTCGAGTTAGTCTTTAACTTTACAAACTTGAATTACATTGGTCCCTTAACCTAGATGAATTAACACTAAATAAATTATATGATAATAAATAATTGTAACATGTGCCATTTGACATTAATTGACTTATGGTGTAATTTTATACACAAAAAATGAGTAATTTAAATTTACACTTTATGTCAAATGACATACAGTATGCAATGGTCTCTAACTAAAATATAACTACATATTATTGTTTAACTGACAAAATGTTAACTAATGTGAGCAAAGAAATTAAAGTGACTCACATTTATAAAGTCAATAACCAATTGAAATCATTCTAAATTTAAAGAAAGAACTAGAATGACTCAAGAAATAAAAATCTAACGTTAACAATTTATTTTTTAATTGCTCAAGGGTATTTCTCGATTGGCAGCCGAAGACTAATCCCACTAAGGCGTGAAGATCACCAAAGTAGATTTTGTCTCTCCCAACAAAGCCCATTTTCTATACATACAGCAGGAGTCAAACCCTGACACATGCTTAAAGGATCTAGCCACCTTACCAACTGTACTTGACTTTGTTGGTACGTTATCAATTAGTTTTCAATGTATTAAAACAATCCTAAACTATATGCATTTTGCACGGACAGCTGGATCCGGGTTTCAGGTTTTCTACTTGAGCCTGACACTAGTATCATTTACGCCACCAAGAAAAAACACATTAAGGTGAAAATTTCTCATCTAGAAAATTTCTAACAAAGAAAAAACACACTAATCATGGCTTAGAGTGCGAAGTAGTAGAGTTCCCAGCTCGGTCGTGTTGAATGGATTAAAACTGATATTGGTGTCATTTTAGAATTGAATCAACTCTTCAACTTCGGCTATGATTGGTTTCGATTAACTTTTTATTTTGCTCTAGACAAACGAAAAGTACATACATTATATTTTATATTATAATGTTAGTTTATCGCCCAAGCGACTGTGAGACTAACATAGCACCACACCATGAACAAATGGAAATCGTTGAAGGTGTATGATTACTCTGGATTCACGTCCCTGATCCAACGCTTCTGTTAACAAAATATGACCAACTGAAGACCCAACATGAGGTATATTTTACATTCATAGATTGATGCTTTCACAAGCCCTGCAAATTTAGAATTCTTTCCCAGTTTCGATAAAGGCCCAAATATGTTGAAAGGGACAATTTTGCTATTGACTCAAAAAAGCTTCTAAATTTGTAATAAACAGAGCCGAGTGAACCAAATATAACATAACAGTAATCTTTCATAATGCAAACCAAATTAAATGATACTATGTAATTAAACCATGATTAAAGCAAAAGTCAAAACATCAATCCGCTACAAAGCAGTAAAATACTTAATAACAAACAAAATCTGTTTGGGGTTCGGGTCTTCTCCAGCATCATTGGAGCAAACCACAGATGTGGCCTCCCAACAACGGTTTCTCACTTAAGAGGAATGAACCTGGATGAGTGAGTAGCACCAATACCAGGTCTACCGTGCTTAACAGGCTTGTATGAGATTGAGAACTCAGCAAGGTAATGACCAATCATCTCAGGCTTGATTTCAACCTGGTTGAATGTCTTGCCGTTGTACACTCCAATAATGCTGCCAATCATCTCGGGTACGATGATCATATTGCGAAGGTGGGTTCGGACTGGTTCTGGCTTCTCACCTGGCGGTGCTTCCCTTTTCTACCATCAAAATGAAAAGGATTACTTATTACACAAGCGAATCAATTCGCATCATAGAAGAAGCAGATAAAGATAATCCATCTCACACATGATCATAATTTAATGTCCAATCAAGTGAACAAATGAGCGCAGCAGTTAAGTTACACAATTTTTAACAAGCAGTTTAACTACAGCCCACAAATTTATGCATTCACTTCACAGGCCACACAAATAAGGGTATATTTGGTTCTAGAAAATAGCTTTTAGTTTTCATTTTCAAACTGGGTTTTGTGATGGAAATACAGGAAACTGAAAATGAAGTCACATTTTACAGTATTTCCTTCACAGAAGTCATGAAACAGGAAAACATGAAATGAAAATTGAAAAATGTTTTCTGAAACAGAACGCACCCCTAAGTCTTCTTGTTGAACTGAGCTTTCAATTCAATGCAATGCAGTTATGATAAGTACAAATGGATATCGCACAAAGCACAAGTCAGAACAGGTTGTTATGCCAACAAGCTTGAAACAAAAATCCCCTTGCAGGCAGTAATTCAAAGAAAACAGCGAAGAGTCGAGGCATGAGAGATTTGAGGATGGAATAGAAGAAATACCGCCTTGCGGAGCTTCTTGATCAGAGCCATAGGCTTCCTGGTGAGACCCCTCTGGAACCTTCTGCGAGCGCGGGCGCTGAAGAGCTTGACCAACTCATCGGTGGACATGTCGAGGAGGGCATCCAAATCGACGCCCCTGAAGCTGAACTTCTTGAACGTTCTCTTCTTTGGCTGCTGCCCTGCCGCAACATCACCCTCCACATCTGCCTGCAAATCCAAATTCAGTCAACAACGCATCATGCAAACATCAGAAACGAAGAAAACAATGAATTGTACAGAAAGAGATGGGATTGGTCGCGAGCGAGTATGAGCTAGTGAGGCTAACCATGGTTGAAAAACGAAACCCTTTCTCAGAAGAAGCAGCAGAAGTGTGTTGCGAGCCGCTAGGGTTTTGTAGACACAAGAAAGCTTCCCGGTTATGTTATATAGGGTCTCGCAACTGGGCTTCTATTCTATTCTGTGTTTCTGTAACCTCGTTAACAGATCTATTCTATTTTTTTTTGTCAGTCACGGTAGCAATGGACTTCAGAACAAGAGAGCCCATTCAATAGTTCTAAGTAACAAAATTTTGGGAAAAAATTGTATATACCCAAAAAGTAAAAGTTATTCAAATTATCTTCACTGCTAACTCATACCAGCCCACTTCTAATAGTTTAATTAATTAGTTCAAGTATTGGATTCCTGACCAAAAAAAAAACCAGTATTGGATTTAAATATTATAAAAAAAATAAGTTTAATTTCAACATACTAAAGATGTAAAACTTTTTTTACATACTCATTCAATCATATTGTGTTAAATCTTCAAAATAAGTTTGAGTTTTATAGTTTCTTCGCATTACTTCAAAGGTCATGTACATTTTGAATTTTTATTGGTCGACTATGTAAAGTTATTTTACGCTTCAATTTTATCTTATCAATATATATAAATTAAACTCTAAGAAAATAAATAGTATAAAGAGGTTGAATAATTTATACTCATTTCCCATGAGATTTGATTTAATTATACTTAGCACATCTCTATTTTGTAAAACTATCACTGACCTCCGATGATATTTACTAAAATTACATTAACCATAAATTGAATTTTTATTAAGAAGCTAGAGCTTTCATCTTCTAAAAAAAAAAGATTTGTTGTATAATATGAAAAAGATGTTTGACAACAAATAAAAAATTTTAATATTACATTTCAATATAAATTGATGTTAATTTAATAAAAGAATAAATAAATCAATGTTACATAAAATAACTTTTGCTTTTTAAAATATGTTATTTAACTTTTATAAGTGTCACACGTAAGGGTGGAAATAGGTCTGGTAGCTCGTTGGAGGCCTTCGGTCTAACTTACATCCAGTTTAGTTTAACTTGACCCATTTAGTAAAGAAATTAAACTTAAGCTTTTCAAAATGTCTTTTTAGCTAAATAGGTCAGACTTCAGGTAATGTAAAAAAAGACTATAAGGCCTAACAGACTATACAACTTATAGTATCATTATTTATATTATTATTATTATTATTGTTAAAATCTAATAATAATAGAAATATTTTAATTTATTTAAAAATAATTTTTTAATTTATTTAATAGGCCTTTTAGTAAATTTGAAAACATATATTTTTTACATATTTAGAAATCTTTTAACTTATCTACAAATAAATTTTTTAATTTAAACAAATAATAATCAAATAGGCCTCTTGAATTCTTCCCATCATTTTGATTTCTAGAGGTAAATTTTTCATGGCTCTTCTTTTATTTACATAGTTGCTCTTGCTTATAAAGTCACCGGTTCGCCCCTCTTCCCTTTTTCTCTTTGTAAGGATCACAATTTTGTTTGCCTTTCGCTGCCGCTACCTCCCACTTTGATAGCTTCTAAATGCTAATCTATATTGAAGGCTCGCATAGTTAACTTAGGTTGTTACCTTTTGATTATCTTAGGAGCTGTTGCTCATAGTTAATTCTAGTGGTGGATTCAGAAAATTTTAGTATTGAGGGCAAAGATACTACATCAGTATAGAAAGGGGTGTAATACATTATATCTTATTATTTTGTATTTCAATTCCCAATTTTGTGTAGCTACTTTCTATATATATTCATTATATTTGTCAACAATGTATAATAGGGAATCCATGCATGTTACTTCTTTGACGAGTGACGAGAAGCATAGAAAGGGAGATCAGGAAAAGGACAAGATCAATAGCTTGTGGAGCATATATGATCTACCTGACCATAATTTGCGGCTTATCGTACCCTTCCTTCCCACAAAAGATGCAATTCGAACAAGCATTCTTTCCAAGGAATGGTTGCACCTATGGAAGGAGGATATTCCTAGAATTGAGCTAGAAGAAGGAACACGTTATCCTTAAAGGCAACAGTTCATAGACTTCATGAGGAGATTACTTCTAGCCAGTGATCGCACAAAAATTAAAAGGTTCTCTCTGTCGTTCGAAGTTTGTAAGGACGATTCTCTGGTTACCAAGTGGTGAAGTGATTTCATCAGCCCTGAGATTCAAGAGCTAAGCCTCCGCCTCAAGGGACAAGACACCATAGTTGCCTTCCTAACAAGCTGTTTACATGTGCCTTGTTGACAAAGTTTCATCTAAGCATGAGTGATATTTTATTGCTTCCTTCTAGTCCCGTTAATTTTCTATTGTGTAATGACGGGCCCAAAAAGTATAAATAGAGTCGTGCAAAATAAATAAATAAATATATATATCCAGAGATTTTATGACTTCAAGAGTAGAGTAAGTATATGATAGAGTTTTAAGCTCAGAGAATAACCCATAACAGAGTTTTAGAGAAATAATTAGTCTATGATTTAAAAACTAGACAGTAACTATAAAGAAACAAACGACGAGTTAATGGCTGGGAAAAATGATTGTTAACCTTGGTACCAAGTTATCCTTAGGGACAATCTCATAGAGCAGAGATGGAATCTAGTTAGGCATCCCATTCGGGTCCTTGAGGGATCCTAGATATCTTATGCAATGCATAACTAAAGATTTATGTTTCTCTATTAGAACAATGTTATTTATGTTTTCATAGATCATTTATGATTTCAAAGAATATTGATTTCAAAGCTACTATGTACATGTACGAAAAATGTTTTCTCAATATATCATGAATTTAGAAATGTTTTCAATGAATTTATAAATTCAGAGACATCTTTTTCTATATAGTTATGC
Source organism: Dalbergia cultrata (assembly GCA_031216105.1). Classification (NCBI taxonomy): domain Eukaryota; kingdom Viridiplantae; phylum Streptophyta; class Magnoliopsida; order Fabales; family Fabaceae; genus Dalbergia; species Dalbergia cultrata. The sequence continues at coordinate 17,103 of JAVHNL010000338.1, read as the reverse complement.
ATATAATATCAAATAGTTAATGATTGTTACATGAATATTACATTATGTATATTCCTTAGTTGTCCCATGTGAGTGATGGGTGAAAGCTCACTCACTAAGTCCGTTGACTCACCTATTTCATTTCCTCCTCATAGTTGCAGGTGCAGATATTGCTCAACCTTCTGTTTAGTATACGCAGTTGTTCTTTGTGGTAAGTCTTACTTTGGAGTAAGACTTAGTTAAAGTTTTGCTAGAGTATAGTGCTCCAATAGATGTGCAGGCAGGATCCAAACCACTCATGTATTTTGAGATATTATAGTTATTGTTAAAGTTCATGTATTCCCATATATGTTTTTAGAGTTTAAGTATAGATTTGAAATGTGGATTATGATCAAAGATTTATATAATGAACTAGAGATGCATTAATAATTTAGTTTTCCTCCTCATAGTTGCAGGTGCAGATATTGCTCAACCTTCTGTTTAGTAGACGCAGTTGTTCTTTGTGGTAAGTCTTACTTTGGAGTAAGACTTAGTTAAAGTTTTGCTAGAGTATAGTGCTCCAATAGATGTGCAGGCAGGATCCAAACCACTCATGTATTTTGAGATATTATAGTTATTGTTAAAGTTCATGTATTCCCATATATGTTTTTAGAGTTTAAGTATAGATTTGAAATGTGGATTATGATCAAAGATTTATATAATGAACTAGAGATGTATTAATAATTTAGTTTTCAAGTGTTAAACAGATTTTCAGATATTAATTAAGAGGATTTTAAAGCTTTGTATATTAGAATACTAGTATGGAACCCATGCGATGCATAGGATTTTATCTGTTTGTTGGTATGTGAGATTATATATGAAATTTAAAATTTATCTTATAATTAGCAAATAAATAGTATTATCCAACACATTGATAAAAAATTATAAAATTTATCATTGAAACATATTCCATGAGTAACAAATGATTATAACGATGATAATAATAAAACTCCTTTCCATATCTTATTATTTTTGAAAATGGAAGCCTACCTTTTTGAATGGCGTAGGTGAAGATGAATATGAACGAAAAAGATTTCCGCTACATCCCCTTGAATACCATAGCCAAAATAAGGAAAAGGGAAGTTTTCTTCCTCATTTGCTTGCTTGAGGCTAAGGTGTTTGTAATTTTCTTGCAAGATCAAAGAGAGTGATAGAAAAAATTATATTAAATAATTTTTAAGTTAAATATTCTTAAAACAATTAATGACAAAATAATAAAGTATTTGTTAATGAATAATAGTTTTAAATCAAATCAACAAAGAAGTTGTAAATAACTGAATATTATAATGTTGATAAAAGTTATTACCCCCTACCATGTGTTTTTCTTGAATAAGAAAACAAATCAAAATTCATATTGAATAAAATGAAAAGAATGATACAAATTGGTAATAATTATATGGTATGTAAATCATTATTTGTATAATGCAAACATTTCAAAGGGCCAAAACCGTAATTCATCTACCATAGCATATATTATGAAAAAAATAAAAAAATCATAAAAAAATAAGAAAAACAACAGACAAATAATCGTGAATTGCTAACCATGTGTGCAAGCCTAGAGACTATGTGATTCATTTTCGATGTATGATCGACAACTATCATCATGCAAGCCCAGAGATTGTGTTCCTGCTAGCATCAACTATGACTTATAGCAACAATATTGGTGCCAAATGAGGATAAATCAAAATCATAATAAATCGGAGAAATTCTTAGATGAAGAGAATTTTGGACAAAGATAAATCAGGTAATTTTGGATAATAATTAGTAAATCATAAATTAGTATTAAAATCTAAATAAATCATATTATAATAAACAGAATAAATCAAGATTGAATCAAGATTGACATATCGTGAATCAAAGTACTAGTTAGGCATCGCATATCAGAATCATTGGTGTTATTGAAATCAAGACTAAGATATCGCAAATCAAAATATTGATTAGGCATCGCAAATCAAAATCAAAACAATGTTATTGAAATCAAATCAAAATCAAAATAAAAAATAATTAATATCAAATCAAAGTAAAAGTCGATTCATTATATCAGGTGAAAATCCTTACTCCGTAGCAACTCTGACCACCAAATCAACCTTTTCCCCTAGGTTTCAAATTACCTCACTTTCCATTCCCACCCCTAATTAGGTTTTAGAATGTGAGTCCCTACTCAATGGCTCCTGCCGCATTCCCATGGGAGGCGAGATTGTGCACGCGCTCCATAAATGACTGGCACCTTCATGTCAGCTTTACGCTTCAGGTTCACTGCGCAGTGAGCGAATAGCTTTGCACTGCGGAGTAAGGTGGCAGTTCAGAGAGGAAGGCGTTTTGGCTTGGCCATAGTTTAGGGTCAAAGCAAGGATTCAGAGAGGAAGGTCGTATTTTGCAATGCCTAAAAGAAAGGGTTGCTGCGTTGTGTGTAATAAGGTTGCAATTATTATTATTATTATTATTTTACATCATTTAGCTTCTTCATGTGTAATGCTTATTAGTTGCAGTTATTATTATTATTTTTCACATCATGTAGCAAGTGTAATGGCTTTTAGCTTGTCTCTCCTTTTTTTTTTATTTGTTTATGATCCATATTTTTTTTTTATCAATAATAGATAGATAAAAGATTTAAAAAATAAAAATATATAAGGATATGATGAGATTCAAAATAGATAAATTATTATAAGTATTATTTAAATGATAGTACAAATATTTAATTAAATGTCAATAAATTTTAAAGATATTTAATTTTTGTAGTGTAATCTTACTATTAAATACTGATAATTATCAATGATACTCTAATAATATGTAATAATTGCAATTGTATTTTTCTAAAAAAATAATTAATAATTAACTTATTAAAAACTATGGGCCCTAAATTATTCTTATTTGCGACACGTGGAAAACTTTCCTTCATAAGAGTTTGAAATATTAGTATTATAGATTTCAGATTTCAGATTTCAGATTTATACCATAAACAATTTATGATTTCATGATCAATGGATTTGGGTTAAGATGATTTTAGAGTTTGAACATGAAATACTTCCGTTTTTATGAATTTAAATATTATGCTTTAATTAAAGAATATGATAATAATTTAGAAGAAAAATTACTTATAAGTATGATATTATACTATATTATGCATTTAAAAATACACGTCACCCAATAGACTTATATGGGGATGAGATTCCTCGGTCATATTTTCAAATTAGGTCGTGACACAATCACTTCCTTTAAACTTGGCCATTAAATATTTTAAGGTTAAAAAATTTGATTTAAAAATAAAATCAAATTAATTTTTAAAATGATAAAAAGTTTAATTCTCATAATTAATGTTCCAAAAATTATGTTGGCATGAGTTAAAGTTTAATGTAATTATTGAAGTTTAAATCTAAGTGTTTCAAAAATAAAGATTAATGAATAATCATATAGTTGCAAATTATTAGAAATTACAATAAGTTTTAACTACAAATTATATTATTATTTATGATAGTTATAAATTAAAATGATTTTTTATTATAAAAATAGTAAATCATACAGTAATTGCAAGTTAGTGTGAGCAATGAATGCAAATGTAGTGAGTTTTACTATTTCTACTTTAACTTTTAAAATTAATATATGAAACTAAATAAAATATTACATGAATTTTTTATTTTAAGATGTTATGGTCACTTCCTTTAAATTGGCCATTTGAAAAAATTGATTTAAAAATAAAATCAAACTAACTTTTAAAATGTTAAGTAGATTAATTCTCAAACTTAAAAGTACAAAATTTATTTTGCCATTAGTTAAAATTCAATGCAATTATTGAAGTTTTTATCTAAATGTTTCAAAAATAAATATTAAGGAATACTCATATACCTGGATATTATTAGAAATTAGAATAAATTTTCACTACAAATTATATTATTATTTATGATAGTTATGAATTAAAAAAAAATTAATTATAAAATATAGTAAATTATATAATAATTCCAAATTATGCAATGAATTTTACTATATATGCAAATTAATTTCTCAAGTAATTTTTCTGGCATTAACCCCTCATTCTCATGACATACCAAGTAGACAAGGGTAACACGAGTAGTGCTCACCATTTCAGAATATATGGGCATATTTAGTTTCAGTTTTTATTTTTCAATTTTGTAAAAGAAATACTGAAAGATGAAAACTAAAATTTGTAAAGCGTGTTTGGTTTACCCATTTTCTATTTTCATTTTCAATAAAAATAGAAATCATATGTGAAATATGTTTTGGTTGAAGTTTTATGAAAATATTTCTTGAAAACATTTCGTAGAAAACGAGTGAAAATGAAAACAGTAGAACAACATTTCTAGTTGAAAACATGGTGGCATGATGGTAAATACAAGGAACTTTGTTTCTTTTTGCTTCAAAGACTTGCATTCGAATCTCAGTATAAGATGGTACTTACTTTAACTTGCATTAACAATATGCCAAAAAATCGATTACTAGCTAGACAACTAGTGCATTATATTGTAAAGTTTTAATATTCATATTTTACGAAATTTTTTATATTTCATTTAATCTTTTTTCTTTATATACACGATTATATATGTTTTTTTTTATGATTACAATTCATTGAAAAATGAATATATTTTAATTTTTTCTATAAGAAGTATTTTATTGTTTAAAACTAATTATTACTTTAATAAATAGTTTTGGTGGATAAACCAATGTGAAAACTAAACACACACACACACACACACACACATATATTAATTTTTTATTGTTTATAATACTACCTATGATTTTATTATTTTGAATTTCATATTGGTTTTATTTATTTATTTATTTTTATTTATGTTCATTATTTTTAATTAAAATGCATTAAAAAAATCAGATTTCATATTTTAATATTTTTTATACAGTTTCTATGTAAATCCTGCCATCACATGTGGACTAATTAGAAGCTTATTAGAAATCATTTATTTTATTATGACTATAATTTATTTAAAAAAATGTATTTTGAATAGTATTTAAGCAATAAAATAATATTATTTAAATGTTTATCTATGTACAGGTTCAAAGTTAATAATTATAATAAAAGAATCCAAAAGTGAGTAATTTATTTTATCTTTAGTCTTAATATTTTATAGAGTTATTTTAGGTTTTATAAATTCTTTTAGCAAATGAACCATTGCAAATCAAATACATAATATATATTTGTGTGTGTGTAGTTTTAATTATTTACTACTAAATATAATTTTAGTATCTTAAATTTAATTTTAAGAAATACATTTTGAAAATAGGCAAACCAAATATACTTTTATTGTTTTCATTTTCTAAAAACAAAATCTACCTTTATAAACCAAACACATTTCTTAATTTTAAATATCTGAAAATAAAAATCATTTTCATGAAATGAAAATAGAAAATATTTTCACAAAGCAAATACATTTATAATTTTTAAAATTTTCAATATTTCTTTCACAAAATCTAAAGAACTAAAAATAAAAATTAAAAACCCAAACTATAAATGCAATAAGACGCTGTGATATGTATTATTATCACGTCGTTTTCTATTTTTCGATATCTGCCCATACGCATACACGCGTTTGAGTATTTTGGGTCGGGTCGTTACTTGTGGACTAGCGTAAGCACATGCAGCTTAATCTATGTAGTCTTCAAGTACTTATTTTTGTTATTAAGGGCCAATTTTCTCCTTTTTCCTATTTTTTTTCTTTTCTCTCTTCAAGGAGGTCGGTGTAGATTTTACTAAATAGGGATATCTGAAAACAACTTTATAAATAAATAGATTTCAAATATAATAATTACACAGAATCCTAGGGAGGTCACTGTTATTCCCCCAAAAGTTATAAGAACTAGAATGCAAGTTCATCATATACTGCAAGATGACATACACATGAATTCAGAAAGACGCGAATGATCCTAAACTAAAAACCCAACGACGGTAGAACAGTTTTGGTTAAAAAAGTAAATCGGGCAAGAGTATTTAATTTTTTGGTAAAAATGGGGGAAGCTTAATCAAAAAGGCTTGCGCACAGCATAATCAAAGTTCTGGGACACACACAAGCGACAGTGAGCTGTTTATATATACTCCCAATAATTATTCGTAGTTAAACACACTAATAGAATGGACTATTTATAAAAGTGCAAAAATAGAATGGACTATTTAAACACACTAATTCAGGCTGTCCTAATACACACAACACAAAAAATCGGAAGAAGTATGAATAGGTAAAAAGAACGAAGCAAGTGCATGACAGTAGCATCCCTTGAGCTTTCCAGTGCATTACAAGACTGAAAATTTCAGATGCCAAGCCACCCAGAGTCCGATATGACATAAATCTGACCAAGTACCGAGTAACCCACACAACAATAAATTATAGGTACAGAAAACACTAATTCTCAATGCTGAAATTACTGAATATAATAAACTAACACCATAAAGCTGGGAATTGAAGCATAATCAGCTCAGCCAAAAATCGGAGAAAGGTCAGAGGCAGTAGATGCAGAGGAAAGTTGTTTGCAAGTCACAAATCAATCCCCATGGATGGTATAACGTTCCCATTTCTTTGTTGGATCATATATCTGCAATAGAAGATAAAGAAAATGGTAATCAGAATTGGATGCTATGCAAGAAGCTGCATCATAAGCACACTAATATGAGCAGATTGTTGTTAAATTTAAGCATCGCATTTCACGGGATCCTATCCTAATTGAGATCTATCAAACAACTGTGCAAACCGATTCAGCCAAGAGGAAAAATAGGAACAAAAACCAGCACGTGAACTTTACACACACAAACTCAGAGAAGAGCGTACCTCCCATCTTGAAGCAGGAAATATATGCTTGTTCTTTTCATACCAGTGCCTTTCTACAACCTTCCCAGCATGGGACTGTTTTTAACACGAGAGAAAACAACTGAATCAGTTAATTGACCAAGAATCCAGAACTCTAGTTTGCTAGAACAGCCAAGGTCAAAACATGCATATGTCTTGTTTTCACTATCTTCTAAACTTCAATTTCAAAATAGTGGCAACAATGAGTCGGCAGCAAACATACCTCATCCTTCTCTATGGTGGCATCAGCAATTGTTCGGACATCCTCATGCACATCAAAATGGAAAAGCTGTATATATACAAAAGCAATGAGCAAGATCAACACTGCTAATTAATACAGTATAACAAGAGAAAATTTTCAAGTGCAATCGACCAGTCAAAATTACTCTCTGAGTAAGCAAACAAGGGGAAAAAAAAACAAGTGTACTACAAACAAGCTCCACCAGAACAAAGGGTCAGTCATACTCAAAATGACCAGCTGAAGTTCTCATCTAAATCATGAAGGTTCAATTCATTATAGATGATCAGCAATGGAGAATTAATATTGAATGTTGATATAAAAGGAGAATAAGTTCATTAGAGAAAAAGAAAGAGAAAGAAAGAAAGAAATAAGCAATTAGCCTAATCAGTAATGCTTACAACTTACAAGGCAGCACAAAGAACAATGCTGAGCATGGACAGTAATATGACCTTGTCAGACCACTAAAGCCAAAAGCAAAACAACATAGGCACTCCCACTCCTTCAACCCAAGAAATACAAAACTAAGTTGCTTTATTAGTTTCAGTAGGCAATAACAAATCTCAGCTCTACATCATATTTTCCTCCTTGCCTCCATTGCTATTTTAATCTTTTTGCTTATTTCCCTATTTCATTCTGCAGCCAAGAACCTCTTTTCCATGCCTTCAAATAATTTTGAATAATTTTTGTGCTTCTTTAATTATGGGGGTCAAAAGAAATTGGCCTTGAAAGCAGGAAGTTGAAACTAGATGACTAGAATACAACTATACTATCATTTCTTAAACCATTTCGAATTAGAAATTGGTGCAATGAATGAATCATCTTTTGAAAGAGAAGAGACCTAAAATAAATAAAACTAGGAGAAAGATAAGAAATGTACTGGTCCACTTTTGCCTCTAGCTTTATTAATGATCAGCTCATAGAAGCTGTGTTGCTGCGATTTACATGAGAACAGGTAAATAAGTTAGCACACATCCTTTGACTACGACAACCGAAAACAGACAATTGTACACAGCCTTTATGAAATCATAACTAAATCACGTGATCTTACATGAGGAATGATAAGGTCTTCTTTCACATACAGCAGATTTTCTACAGAGGTTGTACGAATCTCTCGAAACTCAGGAGCCAGTTGCTGTTGGACAGCCCGAAGAAACTCTCCTATGGAGTCACCTTTGCGTACCTGAATCATCATAATACAAAATGATTCAGATGCTGAGATATAATACTAAATAATCATATAGTAAAAACATACTTAAGAAGCTCAACAAACAAGTATGAAGCAGAGAGCATTTACTTGCCTGGATCACACGCCTGTGGCCAGTTCCATCCCAATAGCTGTATGTAATTTCAAGAGGCTCATCTGAAACACAGGAACAACTTTGTTATAAATAGTCCACTGTGTTGTTTAGACACACGGTCCTCACCTATACTTCTCATTTCCACTCGTTCAACAAGTTTAATCAAGCATAAACTTCTACATGTTTATAAAGTATTTTATGTATTACTATCACCTAAGCAAGGCTATAGAAGTAATTAAGCATAATTTGTTGCCTGATATAAACGTATCCCATAAACTACACTGTTTAAACCTTCATGTGTTTTTGAAGAATACTATGATAAACTAGAAAGAAATATAGACGAGTTAGCATTAGCAAACTCACTTCGGATTTGCTCCTGCTCACGAAGCCATTGTTTCCGCAACCTTTCACGCTCAGCCTGTTCCTCAGCCTCTCGCTCACTAAACAGCATATCTCAGCACTCCTATGCCCGAATGTTAGGGCAATAAACGATAAAGAAAAGAGGGGGCGGGGGATGGGGGGAGAGGGAGGCAAGAAAGAACAAGAGAAAAAGCTGAGAGGGAAGAGAGGCCACACCTGTCCGGCAGAAAGCTAGTTTCAACAGTAGGGTCTTTACCAAGTTTACCACGCCTTAGTCTATTCATTTCCAGATTCTCTGCCAGCAGCAGCACCACAACAAAGTTCAATGTTATTTTGGAAGAATGACAACCAACAATAGACTTCATGTCTTCGGACATCCATACACTTACAGGTTGAACTAGCTAAGAAACTCGTCTTCAAATTGAATTTCAAGAACAGTAGAAAATGCATAATGGAAGAAATTATCCTCAGCAGTCAGCAGTAGCATTTTTTCTTTTTTTCCTTCCCAAATCTAAATCTAATACAGAAATGAAAATCTGAAGTTCTTTAACGTTTGCTAAGTAAACATTACAGTAACATTATTCAGGACTCCGTATAAAAACATAGAGGAGACAAAGCTTGAAAGAGAACAAGAGTGCTTACTATTCTGTGGTTCCTCCTCCTCCTCCTGCTCCTCTTCGGCGTCATTGTCAAAATCCTCAGCAAAGGACAATCGAGAATTGCCCTTTATCTTCCTTTTCTTACGCTTCTGCAATTGAAGCTCCTCCTCCCTGTTACAGTTTACAGAGGGAGAATAGAAGAATAAAGTGAGATGATCACAACACGGTACAAACCAAGCGAGCTGATTGAACACATCAACACAAAACAAAAGAACAAAACCCCCTACTCTTGTAGCTGCTTCTGAAGTTTCTCCTTTTCTTCCTCCTCAATCTTGCTCTGAATATTAACCCTCTACACAAATAAATAAACAACAAGCCATTGCATTAGACGGCAAAACAAGAACAGAACATGATAGGATGATAGAATAAAATTGATTGATTATGCAGTTGTGTACCTTCTCGACATACTGCTCTCTGGTGACGAGACCAACAGTTTCCTTCTTAAAGGCAGTCTCCAGAATCTGAAACAGCACACCCCATTCAATGAGAGGTTGCATTGCAAGTTAAAATTTGAAAATAATAATAATAATAATAATTAAAAAAAAATAGATGATAAAGAAGGAGGTTGGGGAAGAAGGGGATTGATTGAGGTGTCTCACCTCGGAAGTGCTAGAGCCGAATTGGAGGAGACCGGGCTGGCCCTTGGAGGAGGCAGACTTGGTCTTGAGCTCTTGGATTTTGCGGCGCTCCGCTTCTCTCTGCTTCTCCAGCCGTCGGATTCTCACCGCGTCTTGCGCGGTTCCAACGTACCCATCTCCCATCCCCGACATCTTCCTTCACCTTCAACTTCAACGCTTCAATTCCCCAACTCACTGCGAACGAACGAACGAACGAACGAAATCGAAATCGTTATTGAATATTTATCAGTGTTTATGGGCCGCTCATTGGCGGTGATTACTTATGGGCCATCACGTTGGCCTCAACCTACCTGGGCTTCCGTTGTTTCCAGCCCAAAATAATACCAAAAGCCCTAAATCAATGCAAAACGGTTTCGGCAGAATATACCTTCAAGATTTCATATCAATTCAGACCACAAAAAAATTCTTTGCATTTCGTCCAGCTGTTGAGCCTCATTGTTAGTGATTTCCTCAATCCTTGCTGATTATAGTAACAGTAAGTAATATCTATCTAACAATCTTGTTCCTTCAAAGACAGATAGATATGCCAGCCAAAGGCAATTCACGATTCTAATCTGATCCCTCCATTTTTTACAGCAAGGTAACTTAATTCGCGCAATTGCCCCATTTCACCTGCATCTGATGTTACTTTTTATCAATCCTGATAGAAAGTAGAAACTCCCTTTTTGAGTCAAGGAAAGACTCCTACAATTTCTCCATTGAATTTCAACTTACTTGAGTTATAGTTAGTAGTAGTAGTAATATTATAGTACTAGTAGCTGCGTTGATTAAAAAAAAATAGTACTAGTAGCTGCGAGCTTATTTTCGCATAACTAACTATTAGTAATGCCAATTCAAATACTGTGTTGCAAAGCTCTCTGTGGCCCTACACCATTCGCCGACTTTTGACATTTCCGCCGTGTTGTTATGTGTCACGCCAGAGTATTTATATAAAATAATATATCCTTCCATTTTTTTTTTTGGTTGCACTCCATTAGTTTAAGTATCTATCTGGCTTTTCACTTAATGCTTGATGACATGAAGCATCATCAAGGACATGACATATTTACAGGACAATCATTTTTTGGTTACAGCACAGGATCAATATGTTAATTTATTGTACCCATTGCATTTCTTCTTCATTCCTTCCTAACACGGTTTGTAGTAGGTACTAGTTCCATTCTGACACGGTATGTGGTTCTTAGAAGATAAACTTTGATAATCAACAATAAGTTTATAATATTATTTATTCTTATAGTGATCCTTGAATTAGTTGAGCACTGTAAATATACAATAATAAATGAATAGAGAGATAAACAAACAGCTTTACAGTAAAATACTTAAATCACTACCAAGATGCTGTTTTTTTAATCCTTTGCCTGCTGGTGCTTATCTTGAACAACTGGGATAAACTTTATGACCAGACCAATTGCCCAAGACAAAGCTCCAATGGCAATGCAAACACCCCACTGCTCCCAAGTCAATCTCTGAGTGTTGGCAAACTTCTTCAGAAACTCAACCATCACTAGCTGAAGAACTACAGTTGCGCCCACAATTGCTATGAACAGCTTATTACGAGCAAGCCCCTCAAAGATGTTCTTCTTCTCGAGCTTCCTTGCGTTGAACTCATTGAAGACTTGGCATAGGACAAAGGCATTGAAAATGATGGTGTTCTTTACCTTCTCATTCACATGAAAGATTGATCTTCCCTTGAACTGCAAAACCAATAACACAACCACCTGATACAGTGCCTGTGAAATGAGGTTTCTCCACATAACTTTGGTTATAAGTGGCTCGGTTCGACCCACAGGCGACATCTCCATGAGATCATTGGTGGGTTCCTCCGTGGCCAAGGCCAAAGCTCCAAGAGTGTCCATGATCAGGTTTACCCACAATAGCTGAACAGCTGTTAGAGGGACTTTACCAGAAGATATTGCAGCTACGAAGTTGATGACAAGTGCAGCAACATTCACTGTGAGCTGAAACTGAATGAACTTCTGAATGTTTGTGTACACACACCTTCCCCAACGCAGCACTGTGACCACAGAGGTGAAGTTGTCATCAAGGATGATGATATCTGAGCTCTCCTTTGCCACTTCAGTGCCTTGTATTCCCATGGAAAGCCCAATGTCTGCTTCTTTTAGAGCAGGTGCATCATTTGTGCCATCACCTGTGACTGCTACCACATGACCCTTCTGCTTCAAACACTGAACCATTAGAAGCTTGTCAAATGGGGATGATCTGGCCATGACTCGGATTCTGTCAATCTTTTGCATTCTTTCCTCAGGTGAGTAGTTTCTGAACTGAGAGCCTTCAACCACTGCTTCTTCATCCAGCTCTTCATTAGGAACGAGGATCCCACACTCAGAGGCTATGGCCCTTGCAGTGTGCACATTGTCTCCTGTAATCATCTTGATCTTCACTCCTGCATTCTTGCAGGATTTGACGGCAGCTTCGACTCCAGGCCTACAAGGGTCTTTCAATCCAAGTACCCCCAACAATGTTAGCCCAGTCTCTTCAAGCATTTTGTTGACCTGTCCATTATTCTCTGTGCTGGCCTTTTGGGCGAAGGCAATGCATCTCAAGCTTTTTGCTGCTATACCCTTGATAATGCTCTCGATCTGAATTCTTTCGCCATCATCCATGGCCAAGAGCCTCCCTGATTGATCATAATAATTCGAACACATTGCCAATATCATCTCAGCAGCTCCCTTCCAGTGTGTATGAACTGTTCTTCCCCTCTTATCCCTCATCAAAATTCCGCTTCTCTTTTTCTCAGAGTTGAAGGTCTCCACATGAAGTATTTCACAATGCTGCTTCACTTCGTGAATATTCATGCCCAAATCCTGCACAGCCCAAGAAAGCAATGCTTTCTCAGTTGGACTACCTGATATTTCAGCAAGTGCAGTGGGATAGGGTTGGTAAATGCTTCCAGTGGTGTTTAAACCAGCCCCTTCTTTCAGTAATTTCATCAAATCTGGTGCCAAATGGCTAGTTTCTTCCACTGCTTCTTTCCCCACCCAAGCTTCTGTGACCTTCATCTCGTTTAATGTAAGGGTGCCTGTTTTATCAGTGCAGACTGTTGTTGCTGATCCCATTGTCTCACAAGCAGAGATTTTCCGAATCATGGCATTATCCCTCATCATTTTCTTCATGGAATAAGCCAGTGTGAGAGTAACAGCCAGAGGCAGCCCCTCTGGAATTGCCACCACAACAATCGTGACTGCTGCAGCAACAATTCCCACGACTGCATTCATAATATCATCAAACTTAGTCTTGCTTCCATGGAATTCCCGGTTCCCCATGTCATCTCTGGTGTTTCCTGTGAAATAACGGATCAAGGAAACAACTAGGACAAGAGCAGCTACCAACAATCCAACCTTCCCTATGGCAGAGGTTAATTTGTTGAGACGTGCTTGAAGAGGTGTCTCCTCATCTAACTCTCTGGTTACTGAGCTCATCATTGCACCCCATGCAGTGTTCATGCCCACAGAAGTAACAAGCATGCAAGCAAAACCATCAGTCACCTTAGTGCCAGAGAGCAAGAAAGGGTTTGCGTCACCATCCACGTGCACATGGTCACTTTCTCCTGTCATGCTGGACTCATCCACCTTCAAGGAATGCCCTTCCAAGAACAACCCATCTGCTGGAACCTGATCACCAATCTTCAAGAAGACAACGTCCCCCACCACCACATCAAAGATAGATATGGTTTGGCGCCGACCGCCTCTAACCACTTCAACTCTGATGTCACTGCTCTTTGTAGAAAGCTTCTCAAATTGTTTGGATTGCTTAAAGTTGCTCACAGAAGAGACAACAATAACCAAAACAACAGCCACAATGATGCTGCCACCATCATACCATCCATCCTTCCAACCATGTTGCTTGATGCCAAAGCCAAGAGAGAGCACAGCACAAGCCAAAAGTATAATAATAGTTGGATCCTCGAAAGCTTCAAGAACAAAAGAAAGAAAACCTTTTTGAGGGGGTTTCTTGAACATGTTGACGCCAAAGACATCTTTTCTGTGCTCAATATCAGCATGGTTGTCTCTGATGCCATCCTTCTGATCAGTGTGGAGAAGTGCAGCCACCTCTTTCAGGCCTCCGAATTGGGTGAGAGACTCCATCTTTTTCTCCTTCACCATGTCACTAAGCAGTTTGGGGTCAACGGTGACAAACTGAAGGGGTTTGTTAGGCGGGGAATGCTCATTCTCCTGATGATCATCAGGCTGCACGGCAATGGCCACATATGAGAGGGAGCGAAAGAGCCCACTAGCTTGCATGTCAAAGGCTTTCTGGGACGTAGCAAGAAGAGCCTTGATGAAAGTGATGGCATTGTAAGCCATCCGCCACCTTTTCTTGTAGGGCCTGGTACATAGACGTTCATCGTCAATCATGGTCAAGAATTGAAACTGGTCAAGAAGACTAACCAGACAAAAAGACCAACGCTGAGGATATTTAATGGAATGGGGGCTGGTATCAGCACAATTGGGTAGGTGTGTATGGAGTTGATGCCACAAGACGACAAATATATATATATATATATTGAGATGGGAATGGATTACATTGATGTATTACTGATGAGGGTGAGGATGGTCATCGAATCGTCAATGGTACGTGGCGGTTCTGAGGAAGTTTCACTGTAGCTTCCGAGAGGTTTCCACTTACTGGCAACGTAAAATTGGCTTTAATCCTTGCGTGATATGGTAAAATATTCCGCATTGCTTTGAGTTGGCTCCTTTTTTATTCTTCTTCTACGACATAAATGCATATCTTAATTTCCCCTTTATCTTTATTTTGACAGGTTGTTTGAGTATTATTTGTATTCACAAAATATAAATATCGTGTCGGCTCAAATTATTTATTGCAATACCTTTTCTCATTTTTTGGGATTTTTTTTTTCATTTGATGGTGTTCCCGTACAAATTGAGAAAAAAAATACAAAATTCCTTCAAATAAAATTAAAAATTGGTACACGGAAAGTACCTTGTTCAGTTTTTAATAATCTATTCGTTTTGCTTTTTCTAAATTAATTAACGCGCTGGGCCATAAAATTAATCATATTAACGCGTTCTTTTACACTTTCGTGTATGAGTAAAGCATGCGAAACGTTACGTAGTCTTCATAACAAGTTACACATTAAAAAAAAAGAAACAAATCCAGATACAAGCAGACAGAATCATTTTGATTTGTCATCAAATTTTTCTCTAAATTAAGACCCTGTTACTTTCAGGGTCTTTTTTTTCTATATGGTTTTTGAGCGGTGTATTTACATCAATATGGTGTTTTGAAAAAAATTCACATAATATGGTGTTTTCAGTATAGAATCCGCCAAAGGCGGATTCAACACTTTGTTTTAATATTATTTGGCGGATTCAATAAAATAATATTTATGTATTGAATTCACATAGAATTCAGTGTAAAAAATATTATTTTATTGAATTCACATGCGATTCAATAAAATAATATTAAAATAAAATCCCATAAAATCAATTTCATAATCTACCAAAATAATATTTTTTTATTGAATCCGCCATTGGCGGATTCTAAAACACCATATACAAGTAAATTTATCCATTTTATCATATTAGTGTAAATCACCTATACCAATACCATATATAAATTATTTTTCCTTACTTTCATGTCTATCAATATGACAAAAAATAATTAGAGAGTGACATTTTACATTTTTTATGAGATAAATTAAAATCAATTTTTAAATATGAAAATGATGACATTTGCATATTGAAAGGATAAAGATAGGATTTTACTTAAATTATCATGATATGTTTTTTAGGAGAAATTTATAATGAGAATATCACACCTAAGTTCAGGAAAAAAAAAAAAAAAGTCTCCAAATTCATATAGCACTTATAGAGAAACTTACATTATCTCGTCTAAAAAAGACAAGGAGATGGTCGAATATGTATTATCAATACTTTAAACCTCACAGCAACGTCTCCTATCACATTGTCATGTTCTTTTCTTATTTTTCGATTGGAGTTTACTTCTGAACAAACAATCGTGCTTATGTGCCTTTCAGATCATAAAAGTGTTATTTCTTTTTTTCAGTCTGAAATATTATAAGTGTGTATTGTGCTAGTGATAATATAGAAATAGAATGGTTGTCTTCCTAGTTCATACGAAAAACAACAATTTTGAGGGTATGAGGTTAGGCATGTTTGGTTCCAGTTTTTCAATTTTTAATTTTTAATTTTCAACTTTTATAAAGAAAAAACTAAAAACAGGCCAGCAAACATACCCTAAATCAAACATACCCTAAATGGTCCAGACATAAACAAGCAGGTGTGTTGAGGGGTCTAGCAGTGGGAATTGTACAGCGGTGACATGGATCCCCCCGCAGATGACAGCTATATAAGTTGACTAAAGTGTTTGACTGCGCGATTGTTGTTAGCGCTTCGCTGATTATTGTTACCTTCGTTATTACTTTTACTTTGTTTTTAGAACCCCCTTGTCCAATATGGTCATTTTGTCCATTTCGTTTTTAAATTGACGCTATCCCAGATTGATATTCCATTTCCATATTCATTCAATCGACCAAAAGGGGGTTTTCCAATTTACAAGAGTGAGGACTTTGTGACCGATCCAGCAATCTTTAATCTCCAAATCGATTACATGCCATCGCACGCTAAAGTAGTGGATGCTCCTCGTTTCATCAGCCTCCTTAAACGTTGATGCTGGACAACGTCGTCGTCTCCCCCATCTCCACTATCACCGGAAATTTCTTCACCGTGTTTCACCTCAGCAACTTGCATTTTGGAAGGCAGAAAAGTTCCCCTTTTTCGGCCAACCTCCATTTTTGGTGAGATTTTTTATCCTTTTTTTTTTTAATGAGGCAAATTTGGGAGAAATTTGTAAGATAACGAAGAAGCTATCCAAATCTGGGAGATAATTCTTTCCTATTACTCGGGATAAAATCACAATTGTAACCTTCTCATTTAAAAAAAAATTGAATTAAGTCTAACTTAACAAACCATTAAGAATTCACACCCGGCCACCAAGGACATCAAACAACAGCCACGTGGCTTCACCACAATGGGACACATAAGTGCTGATGAACCATTCCTTTGAAAATGTTTGCTG
>JAVHNL010000337.1:0-75000 GCA_031216105.1 Dalbergia cultrata | reverse complement strand
AGTAAATATATTGAATAATCTGTTGATGAGCAATTAATACTTATATTACTGTCTATATAACATTTATCATCTCACTTTACACATCCAAATCCGAAATGCAGAAAATGAAATACTTCGTGCTCTTGTATAAAAAATATTCAATTCCAGTTGCACAATCATTACACCTCCTATTCCATAAAAACCACAAGGTCAATCAAATCTCAATGTTTGAGTACGACAGTATCTCGTAATGTAAAAGTAAAAGATGACGACTGAAATGACCTAAAGCATAATTATAATTGAGAGTGCTGATAGTTCAATCAAAATTCCACCCTTAACCAGTAAAAGAGGTTAAAGATACTAAATGTAGGAGAGTAAAAGGGGAGAAGGGACTATGAAAGGAGAAAAGGAAATCATTTTTAGACAGTAATAGGAATAAGAATGAGAAAAGAACAAGGCAAATGTGGGAGGTGGGGCAGGGATACTGATACTTAATGGAAAATTGGCAATACGTTCTCTAAGGGTCATAGGATTCGTGACAGCAAGTAAACAACTAATTGTTCACTATCACTTAGCCTTCGGCCGTCACTGTTTCCTTGGATGAGAGAAGTTTTGCCCTCCTTGACAGATCTCTCATTACATCAATAATCACAGATTTCTTTTGGATTCTGTACTGAATGGCTAACTCAGTTGAACCTGAAGCACCCTGCTTCAACAATGATTCGTCATCCATTATTTTGGTGGGGAAGTGTCCAAGTGCAATGACACACAGAGCTATAAGAGTACGCAACACAGCTACTTCATTTGCAACACCAAGGGGAGCTTCAGCTGATAAAGACTTGAGCGCATTGAGGTCATACTTTTGTACAGTTTTCATATTACTTGCAAGGAGCACTCTCATTGCAGCCAACAAGCGGCCCTCTACGACATCTTGACCGCCTATGCTTACCTGTTACAACCTCCAAGAAAACAAATAAGTGGAACTTGTGCTGTAGGCGGGATGAGGAATACCTTAACTCTCTACTTTACAGAACCCCTAACCATTAGATCCTGTTTATCATAGGACTACACACAATATAGTTTTGTTTTACTTAAATTATCAAATTATCATACAAGCTGTTACTCAGATCCACTGCTTTGGCCAAATTATTGCTAAAAGTTTGTAAGGCATTTATCAACTTAATTGTGGGGAAATGGGGAGACCAAAAAAATAAATAAATAAATACACGTGATGTTGACCCATTGAAAGATAGAAATTAATGTTATATTAAGTCTTGGCTGCACCATACATTAGGCTTATACAAGACAATAGGGCACTTTAGTAAAATCAAATAGTAGTTTTATCTTCTTTTCTTAATAAAGGTAATAATAGAAAAGAGTGGTAAATTTCATGGAGAAGTAGAAACCTTGAGATCAGGAGCTTCTCCAGCAAGTTTTAGCTGAGATAAAATCAGCTCCTGCCATGGGGCGGGTGCTGAGAAATTTGGTGAAGAAACTCCAGCAGCCATGCTTGCAGCATCCAGGAGAGCACCATCATATTTGAGTTCAATACAGTCATAAGGGTTTGAATGTACCACAAATCCATAATCAAGAAGGAAAAAATCATTGTTTAAACAGCCATAGTTAAGCAATAAAGGATCATCATCTTTAATTGCTGTCTCAGCCACAACCTGAGGCAAAGGAAGAATTATTACTCCATCAAAGGAAAATCCAGTTTTAAATTAATTCTTGAAAGTGTGGGGTGGGGAAAGTATATGGGAAAGAGTATGAGAAAAACATACATACCTTCACTTGCATCTTCATGTCACTGGTATCTTGTTCCTGAACAATTCTCGCATTTGGATTGAAACTATGGTTGCACATATCAACTAGAGGGAGCATCATGGGTATGTCAATGTGGATCCCATCTGGACGCTTGTTACCATATAACCTGAATGCTCTAGATGAGACTGCCGACATCGCCCATCCAAGAGAAGATGCATCTACTTCTTGGCCACCAAAAGGATGCTTATCTGGTGTAACATTGACTAAGGCACGCTTGACTTCTTGCTCAAAATCAAGAAGAAACCGACATCTTTTGTTTACCTGCCTCATTAAATCAAATTAAATTAACTGCCATACTGCAGGTCAGCAAGGCAACTACTTTTCTTTTTTGTTGACAAAGTTTAGGGGTAGGAGAGGCTGCCCAATTCCAAGGCCAAAGGGTGACACAAACCTCCACAAGGGCTTACAGTGATACTTCTAGATTACTTACCAATAAATGTGCACTAGCATATATTTAAACAGACAGCAAGACAGACAGTTTCAGCTTCTAGTTGGTTACAAATGCATATTCAATTATTAGCCACAAATCTCAAATTAAAAGCGTCTCTCTCATGTCACAACAGCAAAATGAAAGACACAGTGAAACAAGCTGGCTAAGCAATTCAGATGATTTTATATATCCAATTTTCACAAAAACTGAAAACTTGAAAATAAGAGGCACAAAAAAGCCAAATTATCAGCATATGATGCTAGAACAACATTTTGCTATTAGAGATCAACTAAGTTGGTATATTCATTTCTCTTGTCAGAAAGAAAATCTAAAAAAATCAGTTCTTGCCCAGTCATTTGCATTCAGGTAATGGAAATTTGTACGGCTTAATCAGTCCTAGATGGGTTAAGCAATTCTAGAGTATAATACCTGGTGAAGAAGAGGAGCATACTGCAAGTTCTTTATGTCCTCCCCAGGAAAGAAGATAGGGACGGTGTATGTTTCAGGGAGATTGCTGATATAGGGCCACCAAAACGATCCAACTTTAGCTCTTTCTTGCAGAAGCTTCAAACCCAGTCTCATTGCCCATAGTTCCTCTGCCAAATGCTACCAGAGTGTCCAATTTATTTACAATGAAAACTCGGTACAGCCTAGTTATGAGAACATGGGTCACCAGCCTATACAGAGCAGGGAACGGATGCGCATGTGCTATTACAAAACAAAGTTCTATTTAATCTCAAAACACCTAACTATGTGCACTAAGCCACTAATCGTTTTAGAATCAACAAGTTGTAAATTAGAGGGGGGAAAAGGGTCTAATCCAATTTCAAAATCTGCATTCAAGTGGTGACGTTAAATAATTAAAAAAAATTGTTGTGTTTGTTTGTTTTTTTTTTTTTTTTGGGGGGGGGGGGGGGGGGGGGAACCATAGCCTAAGATATGCACCACATCCACATCCATGGAATAATCAATTCATCACTAAACCTAAATTTCACAGCAACTCTTTTAAAATTGATCAGACTTAAGTTACTTAAGCAGATATCCTCATTCAGAAAAGGAAGGGAAGTTAATGGATACCACATACCAGGAACTTTGTGCGCCAATTGAAGGAGCAGAGGGTGAAGGCTATGGTGAAGGTTAGATTCAAGAGAGGTAAGCCTCAAGGGAAGGTGGTCTGGGAGAATGATAAGGTCAGTGCCCTTTGGGATATCTTCCTTAGCGACTAGCCCAAGACCTAGACTAGCACTGGAGTCGTGGTTCGCTGCTATCTTCACCGAGCGGTGCACGAAGCCGCCTTCTCGGGTGACCCACTTGATGAGGTCGGGTGGCTGGGGCACTAGTCGTGACGCGGATGCGGCGCATGTTAGCGGACGCAGGTGATTCAAGGAAGCCATAACCGCCTTCGAAGTAGCCATACGGTACCAACGCGGTCCACACGCCTTATCACACTAACGAGTCACATGCTTCTTTCTCCTCTCTCTTAAAAATATAAAGTAATTTTTTATATTTTTGCTTTGGGATCCAAAGTATCCTACCTGTTTAAATTTAAAGATTGTGATTTAGTTAATAAGGCATGTAATAAATTTTCAATTATAAATTATCTAAAACATATTAATACTTATAAACTTTATGGGATATGGGAGAAATTTCCTTAATTTTGATACATCACATTAAATCTTTTTTTTTCTATGTCTAGTAATAGATTTAATCTTCATACCTTTGGCAATGTAATTTTTTTAAGATAAAATATTCAAATTGATCCCTAAAAAATGTATTAGAGGATAAATTAGCCACTTAAATTTTGAAAATTCTAAATTGATTTTTTATATTTCAAAAAAGGGACAAATTGATCCTTTATACAGTTTCATATAATATAGGATGGGACCAATTAGTCCAATTTTTAACTGTACGGACAGACCAATTTATTTTTTTTACAAAATATAAGGGACCAATTCAAAATTTTTAAAATCTGAGGGACAAAATTATCTCCCAATGTATTTTTTAGCGACTAATTTGGATATATCTTTTTATTATTATTATTATCATCCAATAAAACATTCATATATGCATGGATTTTCAAAATAGTAAAACGAGAGTCAAACATATTTTACCAATATGACAATAGGTAATTGGAAGATCAAGCAAACACAAATTAGACAAAACACCCAAATTCGTCCCTAACAAAATTTCGCACCAACCAAATTGGTCCCTATAAATAAAAGAAAACTCTCAAATTGATCCCTCCTAAATTCAAACGTCTACCAAGTTAGTTCCTCTGTTAATATTACTAACGGAACATGCTTACGTGTCCGTTAGTGTGCTGTTAGAACCACCTTCTTTTTCATCTCCCTTCTTCTTCATCAATGAAAAACCAAAAACCTCATTTTTGAAAGTTAAACTCTTGCCCTAAAGGGAGGCAATGCAACCATGGACCCCCCTTGATAACTAGAAATGCTCTGCCCGCCCCGGTTATTGATCTTTCAAGCTGGCTTTGTTGATTGAACTGGCTTGGTAAAGAAAAGAGATGTGAATGGAAAGGCAAAATCTGCATTTCGGTGTCTTTGATCTTCGGTTTGGTCTTCTTGTTAATGGAGAGGACATTAATGGGTTCATCACGTACAAGTGCTTTACTTTTTTTTTTAAACATTTTGTGTTGTAGATCTTTGTGTTGTAAGAGAGTACTGGAATCAATGCATTGTCCGGCTAGGATCTATGGTGCGCATTAGCTAGTTGAGGTGTGGTTGGTGTACGTGGATGTAGCTGGCGGCAAGGTTTTTGTTTCTTGCCTCTCTCTCTTTGTTCATTCCTTCCCTTTTTGTGCTGTTTAGGGGAAAAGAGAGTGAAAATCATGGAAAAAAAGCAGAGAAGTGAAAAGGATAAAATGAGAGAGCACATACAATGTGTATTTTGATTAAGATAACAAGCAAATGAAGATTTGGGCAAGAGTCTAACTTTCATAAATGGGGTTTATGGTTTTTCATTGATGAAGAAGAAGGGAGATGAAGAAGAAGGTGGTTCTAACAGCACACTAACGGACACGTAAGCATGTCCCGTTAGTGATGTTAACAGAGGGACTAACTTGGTAGACGTTTGAATTTGGGAGGGACTAATTTGAGAGTTTTTTTTTTTTGCATGAACCAATTTGGTTGGCGTGAAATTTTCAAAGGACGAATTTGGGTGTTTTGTCAAAAAATTATATTATCAATACATTAAAATTAAATTCATATAATAATTTTTTAATGTAAAAAATGAATATATTCAACCAAAAATAATCCAATACAAGTACATCTCATATGTTAGTATATTGTGTGATAAGGAGAGGGTGATGTAATAATTTTTTAAAGAAGGTCAGTGTTATGATTGGACAAATTTTACAAACAGAGGGAAAGTTAGTGAATTTCACCTAACTTCAAAGAAATTGGTGTAATTTGCCATTAAATTTATATAAACTTCACAAGTTTTATATTTAGGATTTAATTTCTTTGAAATGACAATATAAAATAATTTTACACTATCAATGTATCAAAATTAAATTCTTATGATTATATATGAATTTATTGAGAAAAGTAGAATTGAGAAAGAAAAAAAAAATCAAAGATTCAAAAAATAAAAAATTCAAACATAAACATGACAATTATTGAGGGGTTTATTTAACAACAACATTTTGTATAGATACCCTAAACTGTTGAGTTTGGGAAGACCTAAAAAGAAAAAAAAATCCCATGTGAATCTACAGCTTGTTTCTTTTGCAATAATTGTTGTAAAGAAATTGGAAGTGTTTGGTTTATTAGTTTACTTTTGGTAGAAATGTTCCACTTTCACAAAAATTGATTCTAATAAAAGCTAAGAATTTTAACTTTTATTTTTCTATCTAATATCAATTCTTTTAAACTCGCCTTTTTAACATATTTTCTAAACACAAATCAAATTTTTCAATATCAATTATTGCAAAAGTAATTTTACCAAAGTTTAAATCAAACGGATCCTTACTGTCTAATATTAATTAAAGCAATAATCAATTTTTAAATGTGTTTATTGGTTTCTCACAAAACAATTTTTTTTTAGTTTCACCAAATATGCATAAAAGAGTTTATATAGGTATGTAGGTTATATTGTACAAGATTATGAATTATTCAGTTGTTTAAACTTTTTTCTTTATTTTTTTTTATTGGGAGGGCCCGAGGCCCAAACAGAAAAACAAAGGGATTACAAAGCAATACAACGGGGCATAGCAACCCCTACATCATCATACATGAAAACCTCTCTTACGCACCAGGGGGTCATCCCTAACTCTCATACTAGTGTCTAACTCGAATCTAAAGTTTGGCAACTTGTTCGTCCCAAAATTACCCTCTTTGTAAGTATGCTGAAAAAAGAATATTTCAATCCTTGCTACTAAGCTGGGCAATGTGATTAAGGAGTTTCAAGTGCTTGGAGTTGTGAATAGCCTCTACTCCGCCATTGATAGCATCAATAGCAGACTTTGAGTTACTTTCCACGATAACTCTGCTGAAGCCATAGCTCCAGGAGATTTGAAGACCAAAGAGAATACCTCATAATTCGGCCACGAAGGCAGAGCAAATGCCAATTTTTTTTTGCTGAACCCCTTCTCATATCTTCCTTTCTTCTCTAATAAGACCCCCACACCCCTGTATCCTGGGTTACCCTTAGGAGCTCCATTCGTATTTAACTTAACCCAGTCATGAGGAAGGGTATCTAGCTGATGAGAGAGGAGGGGGCATCTGTCACGACCCGCCTAGGGAATATGACCGGCATGTGAGGTATTGAGTCCTCACGTAAGCCTCTAGTAACTTAACTATCTAATATGCATAAATAAATCAAAATATATTTATAATATTTTCAATTTAACTAAACTCCATAAATCTGATAATGTCTCCAAACATAAATCTTGAATTTAAAACTGCATATAATCTATAACCTGGGCCAAAATCAAACATAATTAATAAAATAACTGATATCTATAAAATAAATAAATTT
Organism: Dalbergia cultrata; assembly: GCA_031216105.1. NCBI lineage: Eukaryota > Viridiplantae > Streptophyta > Magnoliopsida > Fabales > Fabaceae > Dalbergia > Dalbergia cultrata. The sequence goes on along the minus strand of JAVHNL010000337.1, from coordinate 67,769 downwards.
ATATTATGCATATCCAGGATCCTGCCTACACAACTACTGGAGCACTACTAAACTAACATAATTTATAATAAGCCCCACTTCGAAGCGAAGCTCACCAAAAGAAGTTGCAGCACTATTGGGGAAGATCTTGTGGTGCAACTGAACCTGTAGCTGAATCTGTAGGGGAGGAAAAGAGAAGGGTGAATTCATCAAAACTCAGTAAGTGAGCCTTTACTCACAACCCACATGGGACAACAACAAGAATACATAATATATACATGCAATTGTGTAAAGCATTTTATATATAATTACATATAATAATAATGAAAACAATAATTTAACTAAGTCCATTGCAACAACTAGTAGAGAAACATAAATTATTCTGTACATAAATAATCTGAGCTTGATAGCTAAATCTGAGCTAATGACTAATCTGATGGGCACCTAACTAGATCCCATAATGGACACCTCACTAGGTTCCTTACTGTGGATGAGTTAGTTCTCTAACGGACCACTTGGTACCAAGGTTAACGATCAATCATGCAGCCGTTAACCTGTTCTGTTTCTCACTAATTATTGGCTAAAAATAATAGCAACAAAATTCACTATTCATACAAATCTAAATCATACATACAGCAAGTATGGTCCCATAAGCTTTTTAAAATGATAATCTTTCATGATAAATACAAAATAATAATCTTCTAAAATTTCTATAAATCATAAAAGCATAATTTCTAGGCATAAATCATTCTACAGTTCCATAAATAATTTATATAATTCATAAAAGCATAATTTCTGGGCATAAATCATTCTACAGTTCCATAAATAATTTATATAATATTGAAAAAATACTAATAATAACCAAAAGTATGGCCATGAACTTAAACCCACTCACCATTGGTAGCTGAGAGTGTGCTTTCACTGACAACTTGACCTTGGGGAGCAAGAACGACATTGGTAACTGCCAAACAATACAATGAAGACATAAACGATTTAATTTATTTGCCCAAACTGAGTATGGGATGATAGGCAGAAAGAATGATAAGAGAAAACCATGCCTAACAGTGCTCAAACTCACAGATTAGATAAAAGAGGGAAGGAATTGACTAAATTTCATGAAGATCACTTACCGAAAGAGATTGATCGAAGAAAATTGAGAGAAACCACGTTTTTCTCTCTAGGAAAATTTCTTGGGCGGCTAATGTTCTTAGAAAAAATATTTTGGGATATTATGATGTGTCAAATATATACTATAAGGTAAATATATGACTGAAAAACAGAACACATTCGACGTCTTGCACACCGCATAACACCTCGCATACGCGTTCTACAGAGGAAAGATTTGTAATTTGCGAGAGTAGGCTCTATGCCTCGTTACCTTTTAATTGTATATATATATGTGAAAGAAATTGGAAAACGAAACCGTAAACAGAGCCTGAACGAGCACTTGGCTCTGTGACTTTTTCCTTATATATATATATATATATAAACTAATATAACCTATATCAATAAAGTAATAATAATAATAATAATATCAATAGTAATAATAAGTTATATAGCACTGAATTTTATATTTGGTTTGGGATATTAAGGCATCCAGTTGTTTACACATTAATCTCTCTTCTCTATCCCCTCAAAAAAAAAATAAAAAAAATAACTATACTCTATGATTCAAGAGTATGAAGCAATGAAATAAATAGAGAAGCATTCACGTACAGAAAAAATGAAAAATAAATAAATAAAAGAGTCCGTTTGGAACAAACACTGTGGTAAAAAAAAGAAAAAAGAAAGAAAAGAATCTATTTGGAGAAGTCTTGAAATAAAATCTACATGTCTTCTCTTCTTCTTCGGTTCTTCCCCCATAATAAAACAACGTTAAACCCTTCTTCAACCAGTTAATTAACTTTAACTTCTTCACTATACAGAAACAAAAAAAATCAAAGAAACTGAATACAATAAGAATGGGAAGTTAATAAGAAAGAATTGGAGGAGTTTGTTCAATCAAAATCAAACAGGATCAGGCAAAACTCTATTAGTGGTGTCGTGGCGAGAGCCCATCACCATCATCACCCTGAACTCCTCGAAGTCGATCATGCCGTCGCCGTCGCTGTCGACGCCGCCGATCATCCTCCGGCACTCTGCGAGCGTGCACTCCTCCCCGAGGCTCCTCATGACGGTGTTCAGCTCCTCCGCCGTGATGGACCCGTTGCCGTCGATGTCGAACACGCAGAACGCGTCCTTCAGGTTCTCGAGGACCTCGTCGGAATCAACGCCCTTGGTGTTCAGCTCGATGAACTCCTGAAGGCTGATGCAGCCGTCGCCGTCGCCGTCAACCTCGCGGATCATGTTGTGGAGTTCTTGCTCCGTCGCGGGCTGCCCAAGGCTCCCCATTATGGATCCGAGTTCCGACGCGGAGATCTTGCCGTCGCCGTTGACGTCGAATTTGCGAAAGACTTGTTCCAGCTCGTCAGTGAGGCGGCCACGTGACCGCACCGACAGGGAGGTGGATCGGGAGAGTGTCGTGGATGGGATCGGCTCCTTGTTGCGGTTGAACAGGGATTTGAGGCCCATTGTGTTTTATTTTGTAATTCGGTGTTGTTGTTGGTAACGTTGTTGAATCGATGGATGAAGAAGATAGAGGATTTACCTTGTTGTTGGTGGGGGTTGGGGGAGAGGAGAATAATGAATTGCAGAAGAGAGATTGAGATTTTGAGACTGGGGGAGAACCGTTAATGGGGTTGTGAGTGGGTCGCGGATTCAATGCAATCTCGTATCTCTTGTTTGTCCACAAAATGGGTCATTACGCTATTTTTGAAGATGCATTTTTCATTTTTAGGAAGTTATGCCGTGATTGCAGCATGTGATTCGGGACGTTACAAAATCATACTTGCTAGTTCATTCAATATTTAATTCATTATTTTTTTTTTTCTTTTGTCTTTTGTTATTTTCCTCTAACTGATCCCTAAGGAACATTTCAGGTATAGATAGCCATGATACTATAAAAGAAATTGTAGAGAATAAGTCGAGAATAAAAATAAATGGTAAAATCCATGTGTTTTGTGAGTAATATATTTGATTGTTGGAGTGAGCATTGGAATAACAGTGCATTAAGGAGAAATTGTAAAGTGGGTATTTTTATTGACACGGGGGAAAGGATGTGTTCATCCAAGTCAAATTAACGCTACAAATGGCAGTGCATACCATACGAGCTTCTTCAACTTTTGCTTCGATCCACATTGTCTCATGATGGTGATTATTGATTACACGCTAGCTTATTGACGTACGGGTGCAGATGCTTAAATCATTCACATGCTGCTATCCAGTTAAGTAAAGGCGTTGTACATTGAATTGGAAGGTTTGTCCACCTGAGGGTCTTTAATTGCATGCATTTAACAATGAGTTACTTGAACCTTCACTTCACGAGTTTCTTCCAGCCAGATTCCTTGTTTTCTTAGACTTGTATGCTGGTTGTGCTAATAATAATATATCTAGATACGGTCGATCCATGATTCATTCTTGATGAAGTGATAAGATGAACCCACCTTAAACTCAACATATGAAACGTAACGGTCAGGACAGATAATATTGACACGAGTGAGCCTTTAGGAAATGAAATTACATCAATGATACATAGCATGGTTCGTGAGCCATTTGTGGATTAATTAAGGTCATCCAGCATCTTCCTTCAAAACAATACATGGACTCCAATTGTGGTGAGGCTGTTTTGGTGAGGAAGCTAGCCATCACTCGTTCAACTTTTAATTGATCCCTCAATTAAAATTTAGCCATTAGCACCCCTTGTAATGAGATTCTAGTGAACGATAAATTTTCTTTCATTTCCCCTTTCTTGATGTTTTTCGCTCAAAAAATGTTTTTAGGACACAATAGAGAGAAAGACAAAATTTAAGGGTATGAGTGGTTTTCGATCTGTTTGGTTACTTTGGTGTATTACTATTACTGCCCTCATTTTTTGGGTCAATTTTGGTTTAATTTTTTAATTTTATTTGGTCGAATGTGTTTGGTCAAATTTCACTAACCTTTCTCGTCCAAAAAAAAAAAAGTAATCACATAGAGTGACTTCCTTCTGTGAAAGATTGGGTTGACCCAAAGTACCATGTTTTTTGGGGGGCTTTGGATAAAAACAATGAGTTAAATGGGCTAGATCAGTGAACCAGGCCCAACGTAGATATCAGGTGCTTGGCATCTTGCTTCTCCTCCAATTTCCCATGCCCATTTCCCATGTTCCAAAACAGAACACAACGCAACGCAAGCTTTGTTGAGTTGTAGAGAAGAGAAGGAATCCACGTTTCACCGCTGCTGGTACGACACTCTTCATCCTTCCGATTCTAATTTATTTTCTTCCTTTCACAATGCGATTAAATTAGGGTTACTGCAAATCTCAGACCGCAATCAATCCAATAACGATTTCGATTTCAAAATAAACTAGTATTAATCTCAAATCTAATATATTAGGATTCTTCGTAGTAGCTTCGAGTCACTGCTTGGGATTTCTGTACTTTATTTGTATCACTTTCATTTAATTGTAAATGTTGATTGACTTGATACTGAACGAAACTTTATTTTGAATTAACAGTGTCGGAACTGTTCCTAAGCACTTCTCTATATTATAATTGTTCTAACCCTGGTAATCAATTTTTTCTTTTATATTTTTTGCATTTCTTAGGTTTCGTAGCAGTAGCTTGTCCTTGCACCTGTGTTTGCAGAAATGGCTGCATTCTTTGCTCGGAAATCACTTCTTGCTCTTCGCACTCGCCAGCTGGTAAGACTCATCTGATTCTCGATTCATTAATAATAAATTCACCCTTCGTAGTTCCTTGTTTTGTCTGTGTTTTTTGATGGGAAACTGTTGGAACTGAAAGGATTAAGGGAAATAAAAGCTCTGAATTGGACGTTGGTGGAGTTCGGAGCCCCAAAAGTTATATGACTTATGAGTGCACTGCATATATTCCTGTTGCTTCGTAATTTATTTTCACTGATTTCAACGCGTGAATTGGATTCTTTTCCACTTTTTGATTGTATTGCCTATTTATGTATGCTGATCTATGGCCTATTATCTTTTTTATCACCTGCCTTTGTTTGCTTGTGATGCTTCTAATTATTTTTAGTTATAAGAGCTTATTGTGAATGTTTGAATAACTTTTGTTGTGGGATGGCTGATGTTTAGCTTAACTTCTAATCATTTGCCCTTCACTGTTCTGCTTGTTTAGGCTGTGGCTGGTCAGGGGATTCACAACTCCCAAAACTATGGCATGCGATTAAGTGCACACTCCTTCTCTACCAAAAAAGGTCTCTCATTTTTCCTGTCATCTCTGTGCATATATTTTCTTCATTCTTTTAGACGGTTAGCTAGCAATTAGCAAAATTGTTGAGAGCCCTCTCAATGTAATTTGCTTGTATTTTATGCCAAATTAGTTTTTGCATTTTCAATGACAATCATGGTCCCGTATTCGGGTCTCAAGACTGTACAATAAATGGACTAATTCAAAGTGGTAATGAGTTGGGTTCGCATGAACCATTGAAAGAAAATCCAACTAGGTGGGTCAGGCAAATGGTTTTTCAAAAATGCTTAGAACGAACAAACATGAGCTGTCTTTGACTTGGCAAAATACCTTCAATGGCATTATCATTTGTAACTGTCTATTGATATGTCTACTTGAACCCCATCTGCTTTTCATGTACATGATATATCTGCTTATCGTATGCCTTATTATGTGGTGCGAACTGCAGAAGATGAAGAAAGAGAGCAACTTGCAAAGGAAATTTCAAAGGATTGGAGTTCTGGTATTTATTTGGGAGCGTACATTCTCAGTTTAATTTTTTTTTCCTTTTTTTTTTTATTTCCTTGTAAATCTAATTATTTTTTATGCTCTGATGACAGTTTTTGAGCGTGGCATCAACACACTGTTTCTCACTGAAATGGTTCGGGGTCTAATGTTGACACTGAAATACTTCTTTGAGCAAAAAGTCACAGTAAGTGTCTTCTAAGTTCTAACACTGTTTTCGCCAAGACCTGCAACTTCTAGTTGAATGCACGGTTTCTTTGATGCAGATCAATTATCCATTTGAAAAAGGCCCTTTGAGCCCTCGTTTCCGTGGTGAACATGCACTCCGACGATATCCAACAGGAGAGGAGCGTTGCATTGCTTGCAAACTTTGTGAAGCTGTAAGGATTTGATTGTTTATCAAATAATTTTGGTTTAACAGTGATCCTTGAGTGTGTGGATACTGTCAAATGGCATGTGGCTGCAGAACAGCATCTTCCTGTTGGTTTAATAAACTGTATTTTGTATGTACAAATTGTAGGAAGATCTTAGCTTATAGTCTTATGATTCAAATACAAGTCAATTATCGATCACAAAGTGTTAGAAATCTCTCTGGTTGAGCTGCAACTTTGTAACCTCCATTTACGGATCAAGTAAATTGAGTTTAGATTATGGGATATCCCTAAGGGTATGTTTGGAAGTTTGATAGATGACGGGAAGGGAGCGGCTCAAAATGGAAAGGAAAAGGAAGGCAAAGAGTGGAACAGAATAGATCAAGCCACCCTAATGTTTGGATGTTCAACAAGTGGGAAGGGAAAGCAAATATATAGATCATTCCCTCCTTGATCCCCCCAATTTGGAGGGACAAAAAAGGGGCGTGCCAGTGGAGGGAGAAGGTGTCCCTCCTATGCAATTCCACTTCCTCCTTTAAGATAATTTCCAAACACACTTTTAGCCTCTCCCTTTCCTTGTGTCGCCCTCCATTGTCATCCTTCCAAAACATAACCTATGGCCAGAGTCTCAAATAGAGCTGTCAAACCCTCTCATTCTTGTAGTCTGTTGATAGGTAATTATTCTTTATGGGAATAATGGTGCTTTAAATTGTTCCATCATTACTGGTCACTCCATCATTATCCCTCTAATGTACGACAAACAAAACAAGTAGAGACTAGGGTCATTGGAGACATTAAGGCAAGGAGAGAGTGAGAAACATCTCTACATAACAATTCAGTCCCAAAACATAGGTTTTGATTGCAAACCATGCTCTAGCCCTAAATAGTGATATCCAGTTAGTGCAAATAAATATTTAACTTGACAAGTAAGTGATGCCCATTTGAAATAAAAACTCTTTTAATAGAAATCCTAAAGTTCCAGCTAACTCCAAATAACCAATCTTTTGATGAATACCCTAAGTCCGTAACTAAAAATTACAACAAATGATCAAACGATGATGGATTTCCACTGTCTAAACATTTCTTTCATACTTTCTCCATTTCTTATTTCCTTTCAATGTAATTAGCAGCTCTATCATTATCATTTTGTCTAAATTATATATCTTTAATCAGATTTGTCCTGCACAAGCAATCACAATTGAGGCTGAGGAGCGAGAAGATGGCAGCCGCAGGACAACTCGGTGAGTTTTCTCCCTTGCCCGCTACCTTTTCTCCTTTCCGCATTCCACTTTCTTGATCTCTTATTTGTCTAATCTTTCAGGTATGATATTGACATGACCAAGTGCATCTATTGTGGATTTTGTCAAGAGGCATGCCCTGTTGATGCCATTGTTGAAGGGCCAAACTTTGAATTTTCCACAGAGACTCATGAGGTTTGCTTCCATTTCCTTTCATAATAAATTATACAGTTACACTTTGTTACTGGATGCCAGTAGTTGTTCCTTTGCCCTTTTCTTTTTTCCCCAAAATACTAATATTAATGGCTATGTGTTGAACCGTTGCAGGAGCTACTATATGACAAAGAGAAGCTGCTTGAGAATGGGGACCGATGGGAAACTGAAATTGCTGAGAATCTGAGATCAGAAAGCCTTTATCGCTGAATGTTCGTGTGAGATCCTTGGCTGTTGCTGGTTCTCTTAGCAAGCATTGATAAATAAAATGATCAGTGTATGGTCGTAAAGATTTGTATGTATTCATGATTTTGTTGCATGAGTTTTTTGTTTTTTGTATTGTTGCCTTGCTGGTGAGTATGCATGGTGATGGCATTTATTTCCTTGAAATCTTGAACAAAGGAAGAAATAATTGAAAAAATTCAACAAATAGATGCCGTTACAGCATACGGGTGATCTCGTGGCCTTAAAATCGATCTTTAGAAGTTGGAAGTACTGCTGCAGTGCATGTAGTAGTTTTCTTTTTTGCTTGATTCTCCTTTTGCTTCATTGGAGAGATTGTAACTTTCATGATTACGAGCCTGTATCAATTCCTATATACTAGCAGGTTTAGTTTTCATGGAAAAGGTGAATCGGGGCTTGCAGAAAAATTGCTTCTTTGCACTTTCAGACCAGGTCATGGCCGACGTCTGTGTACTTGGATATATTTATTTGTGTTCTATGAGGTAGTATTTTTTTTATTGTCTCCGAGACTGAAATACAGAGACACTGAAGACAGTGCGGATGAAGACATAAATAATAAATATGTATATGGGTATTAGTGAAAAAAAATATTAAATTTCTATTTTTATTTCCACTGTCTTTATATTTTGAAAGTATAAAAATTGTGTTTTTCTGTCCATCCATCCTCTGTTCCTATCTCCATCACTGAACAGATTTGTGTCTCCAGTGTTTTTATATTTCTGTCTCGAAGACAATAAATAAAAACTTCCTTAAAATGGAGTATGTAAAGAATTCATTTGCTCTGCCCTCTCTCTTTATCGCGAAGATGCCTCGGCCAAAACAGAAAAAAGAAAAACAAATCACTTACGCAGGATGGATGTTTAATACTTAGTTATATCACCTCTGTTCCACTTTTCTAATCACTGTAAATCTTAGGTAACCAAAATGTCAAGCAAACACTCATCAAGCTTAGTAGGGATCACTTGTGAATATGTCCAAATTAGATAGAGCTGCAATCCATTAAGACACATTTTTTGGTTTGGGGCACAAATCGAAACGAGACTATGTAATTGGGCTCGTACATTGATTGTTGGTTTTGGTTCTAATTTTACCGTAAAGGCCAACGATTGGAAGCGTATTCTGTTTAATACACTATTATGGGATTGCAAGATCAAAATCCAAGCAATCAAATTTCAAGTTTCTTATGCCCTCAAAAAAAAAAAAAAAAAACTTGATGTGTCTAACAATAAGAGTCTTTACTAACTTTCAATTACCAAGAGTATAGATTTTGCTTTTAATTTTGACATCAAATATAATGTGATGGAGGACTTCTGTGCGTTACATGCTTTTTATATTTTTCCAACGTGAGGGATCCTAAATCTTTTTCTTGGTCGCAGGCAAGCATTTGATTGACTTGGAATATTGCTTATGACTTTATGCAAGGAAGCAGTGTGATAAAACTCAGCTCGACCCGGCTGGTTCAATCGAAAAATCGGTGAACTGGTAATGAAATCGGGCCGAGTTACTCCTTGGACCGGATACGTATTGGAACCGATGAGAACCGGTGTGACTCGACTAGTTTTGGTGGAAATTGGTGACCTGGTCAGTTTTTATGAATCGGGTCGGGTCATGATTAGTTTTTTTTTTTTTGAAACTATCTCATTTCGTTTTTTTTTCTTTTTTAAATCCTAAAACTAAATGTCGTAACCTAAAAAGACCATAGAACAGAGGATCTCTAAAAGACTAAAACTAAAAGGATCATAAATCCTTAAGTGTGATTGTGTTAGATTGAGACCACTGTCCCACCTGCTGCCCTGCTCCCGCCATCTTGTGACAATAAGAAAGATTGCCATGTTGTAGGAGGACACCGCCTAGAAAGAAAGCCCCCAGCGCCGTGTGTCGCCCTTGCTTGCTGCCTCCGCACCTCGCGTCACCCTTGCCTGCCACTGCATTGCGCCTCTCACCCTCGCCCTTGTCGCATTGCACAGCTACCGCCTTCAAAGAGTAACTACTAAGTTCTGACTTTTGAGATTTTTTTTTTCTGTTTTGTAGAGTGTAATTAGTTTAGATTTCATTAAAGATCTTCAAAAACAAAAGATCATACTAAGTTACTAACAATTCATATCCAAAGAAATCATTAATGAGCCAAAGGAAAAGAATCAAATCCCTATAGAAGAGATGTTTTGAATGTTCAATAGTGTGTATGTTAGTATGTTCTCTGATACTTTACAAGTATAAAAAGAAAAGGTAGTGGTTATAGACTTATAGTTGTAATATTTTGTTCATATAGTTAATTTGTTGTGTGACTTGAGTTAGTGTTGTTCCAATTATCTATTTTTTTGGTATATATATATATATATATTAATTTTTTCTTATAGTTTTATATATTTTTTAATAAATCCGGTTCAGTAGGATTCGGCCAAATAATGAGTGTTTTGGCTGCAGTCAGTCACAGGGTCTAGTTTGGTAACTATGCAAGTAAGCAACTGATGACCAAAAAACAAGTCAGAAAGTTTTGGGTCTACAAAGGGCCAAATGAATGGGCAGCCAGCCAGCCCACACAATTGGGCTGTGGGATAGGACCGACATAGCGTGGACGCAACGCACCTAAGCAGAGCCGTCTGGGTTCGGTTCCCCGCTGTGCAATCCATCTTCTCTTTCTTTCTTGTACCTACTGCTCAAGTTTTCTTTTCTTCCAATATTATTATTATTATTCATTATTCCACAAACAATATTCTTCCACATTGCATTCGCATTTCTTGTTAGCTTCTCACTTATCCTCAGTTCTCATCTTAGATCAATCTCCGGGTTAATTCCTCTTCTCTTTCGTTTCTCTACTCCTACTAACCCCTCAACTCTCAGTTCTTGATCCTCACAAACCCTTCTATTCTTTTTGTATATGGTTTAAGTACTTTTGTATTATTATTATTATTATTATTTTAAAGAACTGAATCATGATAGTGTTTCTACCACAAATTGAATCGGAATGCTTGCTACGGTTCCCTTGGTCTTAGGGTTTCTTCTGATTTTGATTCCATTGCTTTAGTAGCTTATGGTTCTTCACTCTTACAGGGAGCAAAAAGGCTTGATCCTCTTGTTCATCAATCAACACAATAGAAAATGGTATGCTTTGTAATGTGCTGTTTCCAGAAAGGATCGTTTATCTCTTGTTTTCTTGAATTTTAATTCCTTGTATCTTCAACAATAGCGTTACTTTTCCACCCTCTAGCATGTTTCTTAGTTAATTTCTTTTATCCTTTTTAACTGTTCTGGCTGTGTACAAAGATATAGAATATTGATGTAGCGATGATGCTGATAATGATATTTTCTGGTATTTTAATTTTATCTACTGGCTGAACACTTGTCACAGTTTTTTGAGGGATATGGATACCATGGGACATCGTTTGAGCAGACTTATCGATGTTACTCTGCTTCTTTTATTGAAAAGGTTAGCATTCACTTCGGCTATCCGTTGCTAATTTTGTGCTGCACTATATAACTGGAAGGTGTTTATTGACAACTAAATAGCTAATTACCTTTTTGATTGGTCGTTGGTTTTGTGCTTTTGCCGCTGTTAAAATATATTGAATGCGTTGCTTCTGATTAGACACAATTTACGTAGTTGTTTCTTATTTCTGAATTCTGATTCTCAGGCCTCCTTTCTAGTGTTCATCGTAAATTCAAATAAAGGAAAACGAAGTCTATGTCTCGCCAATCAAATTATACTGGATATATTCATAAATCATTGAAATCAAATTGCAAGTACATACCTCATATTTATGCTTAAAAAGAAATTGCTTAGAGCCTAATTTTTGTCTTGTTAAGGGAGACTACAGATTCTATATAGAATAATGGAATCGTGGGCAGAATTGTCAACGTTGTTAATGCATGAATTCTATTTTGATTGAAACTTCAAAATCATATTATTTTCTTCATGTTTCCTTGAACACCAGAAGATATGGTGGAAGACAAAGATTTGGATCTTGATTAGAAATGTAGAATGTTTAAACATGAGATGTCAAATCTAAAGAAAGAAACTAAAGATATTCAATCAAATTGGCCTAAACCTATGATAGCTAATGTGTGGAAGTAGTGACATTCTTAAAACCAAATCTTCATGAAGTAATCTAACTGTCCTCTCTTTTTATTTTTTTCTCTCCTATTAATCTTGCAGCCTCAAATTGAAAGTGGTGATAAAAGTAAGTTTCCGTTTCCTTCCTAGATGTGAGCTTTTGAAATATCATGTTTTGGTTGTTCCTGTCTGATGACAAAATTGAATTCTTGTTGTGCTTCAGTTATAATGCCTCCATCAGCACTTGACCGTCTAGGTTAGTTGTGTTACTTTTTTGCATGGTTTTTCCAGGTGAATAGATATGTAACTGATGAGTTTGCAATGTTAACATCAGTTTTAATTTGCAGCATCTCTGCATATTGATTATCCAATGTTGTTTGAACTCCAAAATGATGCTGCTGGGCGGGTTTCTCATTGTGGGGTTCTGGAATTCATTGCAGAGGAAGGCATGATATACATGCCGTACTGGGTAAGCATTCAAAAGTAATTGTTTGTGAATATGCTTGTAAGCTTGTTGACTAGTATGGTTCGACCTTGAGTTTTGAGTTATTCTACTTGATCCTGCTTCTTCATGAGTTGTTATACAGATGATGGAGAATATGGTTTTACAAGAGGGGCACATTGTAAGAGTGAAAAATGTGACACTTCCAAAGGGGACATATGTTAAGTTACAGCCCCACACAATGGACTTCTTGGATATTTCCAATCCAAAAGCTATGTGAGTTTATGATTATTGCTTATTATGTTTTTTGATCTAAGGTTGATAAAGCTATGCTATTTCCTGATTGATCATGAGTATCCCTTGCAAGCTAAAATATGCTTCCGCTGCCAAATTAATACATATGTAATTTATCCTCTCATATCATCTTTCCAAGACATTCACCCTGTTCAAAACCCAAACAAACGTAGTTGCACCCAGAATCTTGACTTCAGTGGGTGGCTTCATTTACCGAGTAATCATCAGGTACTTTTAGTTTTAGTTTTGATAGGAATTTTTTAATTGGTTCGGTGCGAAATTTTAGATTTGGAAATTGAAAAATGAGCCAGGCCTGACCCCGAGCCAAAAGCTGGGGTACTGGTAAAGTTTTGATAGTTATTTATATAGAGCTAAAGTAATTTTTATTTGTCTACATGGACGTGTCAGTGACTTGTCATCTACTATCTTGTAATTTCTCCATTTTCAAAGAACATACAAGGCGATTGAATTCACCTATTACATCAATAATCAAACTGATTCCCAGAAATATGGTTTTGTTGGAAGTTTGATTTGTCATTAGGTTGCTCTATAGTTGAAACATCTGCAACTGCATTAGACTGGCTTGGTTTTTAGTAGTTGCCCTGATTATGCCAAAGATTGATATTAAACCCTAAGCTTTTGAGGAAAGATTTGCCATCTTTACTGTTAAGAACTGTAATAAGCATGTATATGTAAACTTTCATCATGCAATTTTGAATGGTTTTTTTTCTTTGCATCCATGCTCCTCATGTGTGGTCTATGAAATATTGTAGAGCTCAATCTCAGTATATTAAATTCTTGTACACACATGCTCCAGGGAAGTAGTTAGTTATTGCTTGTTGGTTTATGGTTTGTACTGTTTTATTTCTGTGTTCACATCCTCCATTAGTTTTTAATTTACTTTTCAGTTTTCACATACTGGCAGTGGCTGGGACTAGATCTTCATTTATATTTTTGACTGTAACTGTGCTCTTTATGCAGCCTAGAAACAACATTGAGGAATTTTTCCTGCTTGACTACTGGAGATAGCATTATGGTTGCTTACAACAACAAAAAATACTACATAGATATTATAGAAACTAAGCCTGCCAGTGCTATAAGCATCATTGAGACTGACTGTGAGGTGGACTTTGCTCCTCCATTAGATTACAAGGAACCTGAAAAGCCTGCTGCACCAGCTTCTTCTGGCAAGGCACCAGTTGGTGGTACATAGCTATCTAACAAATTTTATTTTATTTTGTTTTATTGTCATTTTTTTCTCTTTTCTCCCTGTTTTGTGGGATGGGTTTACTATGCTTTCTTTGTCATGTAACTTGTTGCTATATGTGATATTGGAAGCTTGCTATAAGAAGTTGGATTTATAAATAATAGATAAGGTACAATTACCTTCTAATAGAAAATAGGATTCTTTACTGTCATAAGCTTGATTGATTTGGTTTAGCACTGGAGTGTCAGGTTTAAAAAGAACGGAGGTGTTTTTTTTCAATTTTTTATTTTTTTCACTTTGTCAAAGGGGACTGCTGACCATTTGTCTGCAAGTTGGTTATGACTCCTTTGCATTAGTTGCTGAAACTTGATATTCTTAAATGATTCTGTTGTTGACTATAGATTAATGTATCTGTAGAGTTGACAAAACTTGATTATTGATTGTTTAGTTCAAGAAATGTGAAGGTTCCATTGTAGTGGTTCCACAATGCTGTAGAAAAAGAATAATGTAATTTTCGTAACTTGGACCTGTTTGGTTTGAGTTTCCAATTTTCAGTTTTCCTGTTTTCCAGATTTGTGAAGAAAATACTGAAAATTCTGAAAGCTACAAATTCTAATTTTTCAATTTTCAGTATTTTCTTCACAATCCTGAAAATTGAAAAACTACCAATGAAAATTGAAACCAAACAGGCCTGTAATTGTCAAGACGAGTATCATTTGGTTATTGATCTTGTATCAATGACTTGAAAGTTTGTGGTAACAATGTATTATTTTTGCTCTTCTATTATGAAAACTTTGACAACTCTTTTGTTGCTGTTCACAGTTGAGGAAAACCCTGCTGAAACTGAACCCAAGTTCAACCCATTTTCTGGAACTGGAAGACGCTTGGATGGGAAACCTTTGAAGTATCAGCCTCCTCCAGTTTCTTCTTCAGGGTCTACAGATAAGAAACCTGATGTTCATTCACAGTCGTCTGCTGCTCCTAGTTCACAAAGTAATTCTCGTCAATCTCAGGGCAAGCTTGTGTTTGGGTCAAATGCAAACCGCACTAAAGAGACAGGAAAAGTAATTCTCTACTTGTTGCTCATACTTCAAATCATATGCTAATTTTTACCTCGCTATTTTATCCGTTGGATGGCAATTGGTGGACTGCTAAGTTTTACAACTTCTGCTCTGCAGGCAAAAGAGTCAAAAGAAGAGCCACCTAAAGAGAACGAAGAAACTAAATTTCAGCCTTTCACCGGGAAGAAGTATTCTTTACGGGGTTGATTGATATATTTTCGTTGCTTTTATAACTTCCAATGTAATTTACTTCGTTGATCGATTCAAGGATACCAGTCTACTGCAAAGCTTTGTATTTTTTACTGTAGTATAAGCAGAATATAGACCAGTAGACGCGACAAAGTACTTAAGAAGTTTCCTTTGATTACTTGTGGTCTTTTCGTGAAGTTCTTGATCAACTAACAAGGTTTGCGTGAATACCTTCTCGGATTCTCTCACTTGTGAGATTACGAAAAAAAAAAAGAAAAAGGGGGGGGGGGGTGAGATAAGTTTAATCGGCCTTTTTCTTATTAGTTTATTAAATTTGATTTCGTATTCGTCAATTTATTAATATTTTTTTAAAATAAAGCATGGCAGAAAAGATAACAAATATTAGTTGACAAACATGTATAATTTTTCTGATAGTAATGTTTGTGTTAATGAAAACAATCTAAGCTTCATAGCTGTTGAACAGAATTCACCTCCAGCTTCTGAGCTGGCACCAATCTTGATTGGAACGGGAAAAGTAACCAAAAAGGCAAAGACATATAACAAGATTGAAGGCAAACTCTGCAAAGCAGACGAGTCGATGCTAGTTGCCGGAAGATGAGGTGGAATAGTTGGAATCCAATACTTGTAATGGATCTATCTTTACATTACGTTAGGCATTTGCTCAAAAATTCGATAGGTAGATTGTAACTTTAAAAGGCAGTGCGTGAATCGGCTCGATCCGTTAAACAGGCCAGATTGGGTCGGTCGATTTCATAAATGGACTTGATTTTGGCTTGGTCCATGTTTGTCCCACATAAGGTTGTGAGTCGCGAGTTTGCAGACTAGTCCGCATAATTCTAGTCTTTTTTTAAAATTCTTTTTATATCCCATGCTATATTGTATTTATACAGTATATTTTACTTCACAAAATATATATGTACACTTTTCATTATAGTATCCAAAATATTACTAATCAAATACGCATAACTCCAATTATAAAAAATATTGAAACTACAAAAGAGTATAAATTAATAACTACCAACTATTAAATACCAAACATAAGCAAATTAAATACCAAATACAAATACAAATACAAAAAATGGTAGAATAAGCCAACTTACTAAAGTCCATCCATTAAGAACATAATAAAATATTGCAAAATGGAAGCATTTTGCACTTATGTGGGCTAGCGTGTTGGTTCACAAACTCGTGGATCAGGCCCGTTTAGCCTGTGGGTTGAGCGGTGCGGACCAAGAAAATTTAGGGGTTGGCGAGCAAAAAATTTTCTGGTCCATTTTTATACGGGTTGCTAGTTAAGCGGGTTGATTCGTAGATCGCGACCTATATATTTAGCTCTACTTTTAATGAGTGAGAGGAGTATTATGTAACCATGCATTACATTCAAACATTAAGTTACGTACACGAAAAAAAAAAAAAAAAGAAGTTGGAGTAAGTAATGTAAATGAGAAAGTAATGTTGGACATCGGAATAAAATGCTTTAAAATATGACAAAATAAGAGTGACCGATAGATAGATAGAGTTAAGTGATAGAAATAACTTCATTATTCAATAATTAATGTTATATCAAGTATAATAAAACTTTTAACATATCAGTATTTTTTCCTTTATAATATATTTGATTAGGGGATAAAAACGAGAAAATTTTTTTCATAAATGAGTTCATATATAATTTTGTATATTGAGCTCATTCGTGAAAAATTTATTTGTAATTTTATCTTTCAACCAAAATATTTTAATTTCAAGTATTAAAATTCAAAACATAAAAGCATTTGGTTAACACATATTTTTAGTCCTTATACATGTTATTTGTTTTTAATTTAATCTTTGTATTAAAATAACTCTTAATTCATTTATTTTTTGACGTGCTCAATTTGTTTCCTATATGTACAGCTATATTCAATTTTATTCGCACCATTTGTTATTGTTATAACACCATGAACTTAGCATAAAGTTATTGCAAAATATAAGGGAAAAACAAAGAAAAAAAAAAGGGTCACAAATAAAGATTAGATTAAAAATGTGTTACGTAAAGACATCGAAGATGCCTACTTAAAATAAGAAACAAAAGACCTTAAGTCCTTTTATTTATTTATTTCTTTTTCAGAACTCAAAAGACCTTAAGTTAGCAGAATGAAAATAGTGGTCATTCATTTTCTATGTTCTCGCTATACTATATAGTTTATGAAAAAACAAAAAAATACATAGAGATGTTATCTTAAATCGGCTACTAGTATGACTAGTAGTATGATTCGAGATTATTGTGCCATTACTTAATTAATTATTATTTGTTTCTGTAACAACGTAGGAAAGTGAGTTTGTGGCATGAACACGCGGATGCAACCTTGGACACTAGTAGACGCGACATTGGCAGAGCAGAGATAAATGATTGCATAGAAATGAATTGAATTTGTCGTGGAGCAAGAATCTTTGGAGAATGGTCAATGGCATCAACCCTCCACATGGATTTTCTCTGCAACTAGGAAAACAAATGAAAGGACCCCACCACCCCTGGCCTCATCAATATCATTCATTCACTCAGTTCACATTACAAAATTACAAATACAAATAATTGCTCGTTCGCATCCGCATCCACATCCACCCCGCTTCATTCTCTCTCTCTCTCTCTCTCTCTCTCTCTCTCTACAGAAAGAAAGAACACAGTAAAGTTTCACACTTTCACCCTTTTCACATCTGGGTTGGGATGGAAGAGAGACACTTCACTTGAAACTGAAAAAGCAGCGAAATCAAAATCCTATTGTCTTTCTGCAGAAGAAGAAGAAGAAGAAGAAGAAGAAGAAGAAGAGAAGAGTGTTCCATTGATAGGTGATGATGATGGAGTCGAAGGCTCTGCGGTTCATAACCCACCAATCAATCTTCTCCACCGTTCGATCTGGGGACCTTGATGGGCTTAAGAAGCTGGTGGAGCAGCTAAACAAGGACGAGTCTTTTTGTTCTTCAGATGGGTCATCATCATCATCATCATCATCATCGCTCTCTGATGTGATGTCCCTTCAGAACGATGCTGGTGAGACACTGCTTTACATCGCAGCAGACCATAATCTGAAGGAGGTGTTCAGCTTCTTGCTTAAGCTTTCTGACTTTGAGGTCGTCAAGATCAGGTCCAAGTCTGACATGAACGCCTTTCATGTAGCAGCTAAGCGTGGCCATCTCGGTACTCCTCTTTTTCCAATTATGCGCTTTTTCCCCCCTTTCTTCTTGGTCTTTAATTGAAGTTTATTTGGAAGTTTATGTAATCCTTTTGGCACTTCAAGTTTATTTGGAAGTTTATTCAGTTTCCTTGGCTTCACAGCTTTTCAACTTGGAGTTTCAAAAGGCTAGAGATCTTTTTTATGATAAATTTATGACACCCTTGTTATTGTTCCGGGAAGAGTTTCCTCTCCCTATGATAGCATAAGAATAGCATCCATGTTTAATGTGGATCAACCAAAATTGCATAACCATAATGAAGCAGCATCAGTGGCAAATGTTACAGTCTTGATCTTACGAATTCTGGTATTGTATTACTTAATTGGTCCTACAAAAGTAGAAACAAGGGCGAAGGGATTATTTTCGTGTTTCAATTATTTTTTCCTAGTGGAAAGTTGATTATAATAAGGATTTCAATTGTGATGTATTAACATCTTTAATCTCTTTTTCCCAGATATTGTGAGGGAGCTTTTGAGTACTTGGCCTGAGGTTTGTAAGTTATGCGACTCCTCAAACACTAGCCCTCTGTATTCCGCTGCTGTTCAAGACCATCTGGATGTGGTCAATGCCATCTTGGGTGTTGATGTCAATTCCATGATGATAGTGAGGAAAAACGGAAAAACTTCATTGCACAATGCTGCTAGGTACGGCGTCCTTCGTATTGTCAAAGCGCTTATTGCCCGGGATCCAGGAATAGTTGGCATCAAAGACAAAAAAGGTCAAACTGCACTGCACATGGCTGTCAAAGGACAGAGTACTTCTGTGGTAGAGGAGATATTACTTGCTGACCCGGCTATACTGAATGAACGGGACAAGAAAGGCAATACAGCTCTTCACATGGCCACGAGGAAAGGCCGTGCACAGGTTAATCTCACATTGCATTGAACCATGGTGGTTGATTTTTGCACCATGTTTGCTTCAGTTTGTTATAAACCTATCTATCCAATCTTTATGTATTATACATATGTCCTGAGGTTAGCTTTGATTTTCAAATATATGCGCAAATGATAAGGAAACCCAAGATGCATGGGAATGGGATAATAGTGAGTGAGACAAAACAATAAAAGATACTTGAACTTCCTATAGAGTAGGTTATACACCCATGGCTATTGGAGGCTTTGGTGTTCCTTGGCCTCCTTCCCTCCCTTTCTTTCTTGAGGGAGAGTGGAGCTGTAAAGTTATTGTCATTCTCTATGGTGCATTTTTCAAGGTAGAAGTCATCCAATTCTTGTAGAAAGAACATGTTATATTCCATCAGAATCTCACTGGTTGTGACAGCTAGCAATAGTAGGTCATCTTTTTCAGTTTTATAAATGTGCAGTGAAGTCCATTTGGAGAAGATGCAATTCAACATTTTATTATCCATTATGATTGTAGATAATGGCAATTTAAGGGGTTTTAATTCTGTGACTTTGTATGCTAGTAAACAGTAACAATATAAAGCACTATACCACCAATCTTAGATTTTAAGTATTGCCCATAAAGATTTTACAAAGTTTTACGTTTGTTGTCATCTGCCTAGCACAGTGCTCTTCTTTTATCTGGGTTTCAGGCAGGCTCTGTAAAGATTTTTAGGAATGGGCTGGGTAAATATAACGTATGGTTTATAAGGAATTATACATGGCATTACTTATCCCCAAAATGTCCTCATGCCATATGAGTTAAGGTTTATTTAGATATATGCTTGATGTAATGATGCCATTCTACAATGAACAAAATGAATGTGCATGATTCCTTTCATAATTGTTTGCCATTCCTTCTTATTCCCTCTTCATTTTTACTTTTGCTGCCTTTGCTGACACATGGCTCTCCTATTTTCAGATAGTGAGTCTTTTGCTGAGCTATACAGCTATGGATGTCAATGCCATCAATAAGCAACAGGAAACAGCCCTGGATTTGGCAGATAAACTGCCATATGGAGACCCAGCTTTGGAAATTAAGGAAGCCCTTGCAGACTGTGGTGCTAAGTATGCCAGGAATGTTGGTAGAATAGATGAAGCCATGGAACTTAAAAGAACTGTTAGTGATATAAAACATGAGGTGCAGTCACAACTTATACAAAATGAAAAAACTCGTAGACGAGTTTCTGGTATTGCTAAGGAATTGAAGAAACTTCATCGAGAAGCTGTTCAAAACACCATCAATTCTGTCACAGTCGTTGCTGTCCTTTTTGCTTCAATAGCATTCTTGGCTATATTCAATTTGCCTGGTCAATATAGAACGAAAGGATCAGAGACAGGGGAGGCTAATATAGCCGATCATGTTGGTTTCCAAGTTTTCTGCCTTTTGAATTCCACATCTCTTTTCATTTCACTTGCAGTTGTTGTAGTTCAAATCACCTTGGTAGCCTGGGACACGAGGGCTCAAAGGCAGATTGTGTCAGTGGTTAACAAGCTAATGTGGGCTGCATGTGCTTGCACTTGTGGTGCTTTTCTAGCAATAGCTTTTGTGGTGGTTGGAGGACACAGGTGGATGGCTCTTACCGTCACCATTTTGGGAGTGCCAATCCTAGTTGGGACTCTAGCATGGTTGTGCTACTTTGTTTTCAGACAACATTTTGGTATCTTCCGCAGTGATTCCCAGAGACGCATCAACAGGGCTAGTGGAAGCAGGTCCTTTTCATGGTCTTACTCTGCAAATATATCAGATTTGGATGAATATAATTCTGACATTGAGAAGATCTATGCTCTCTGAGACAAAGTATCATATATGTTACTGCATGACAGAACATCACTGTTTCAACCTTTAAACTGAAACTGATACCCCACTGATATCTAATGTTTGCTCACTTGGATGATTCCTCGGTTGAGTTTTCAGTTGAAGTTTCAGGTTGTACTAGGCAAATCAGTTAGGTTTGCTAATATATGTGATTATTCTTATTAATAATCAGCACTCGGATGTAGATTTGTGTATATGAAAAGCGAAAATAATGGAATGGGAGTTCATTACTATAGTTGAGTTTTGGAATAAATGTTTTCATTATGACACGAAAGTTTCAACTGCTTTGCTCCACCATGTACCAGACGAGTGCCTCCTCGTCTAGCCATGGCTACTTTTTATGAGTTTGGTACTTTGGTTGGTTCCAATTTCTTAAAGTCTCCTTTATTAATATTAGCAAACTTTGATGATTGTTTTATATGAATCTATGAAAACACTACTTTTGAATTCTTAAGCTGTTATAAGCTCAATAATAAATAGCATAAAATATGTTTGTACGAGCTATTTTATGCAAGTACGTGCAATTTTCCTATTGGTAATTATCTTATATCAACCTTCCTGCCGTATTAGATAATTGACTTTCCCTCCTGGTCCTTTTCTGTTCGGATACTTTAGTCATTCAAACCATGTAAAAGTCCTATTATGAAAATAAACTCCAATAATAACCGAAAACATCTTGGCAACAACACTTGTGCCTACATTACAATGACGGATTTATTAAAACTCCAATAATGTACAAAGATTTGGTGCTCGCAAATGCTATTCAATTTTAAACTGCACTTGCGTTAATAAATTGTATCCAACAAATTCTACACTGGATGCTTGCTTCCTTTCATTCAAATATTGACAACTAGAAATTTGACCTTAGATTCTATTTTTTTTCAACTAAAATATTAAGGGATAGGAGGTGAGAATAAGAGTTGAATTTATAACCTCTCTTATCTTATTGAGACATGCAAGAATCTACCATTAGACTTTAATCCTATTTAATCAGGCAATCACATGATGATATCATAAAATCAAATAAAACAAAAAACACATACCGCCCATGCAGCACGCCAATTTGTACATTGAGTATCTAATCCCTTATTATTATAATTATAATAATTATATATATGGCGGCAAATGATAAACAGGTGAACAAAAAAAAAAAAAAAACCTTTTCTAAATAAAATATCCCCTCTAGCAAAGCCCACATGGTTTTCGACAAAAACAGCAGAACCAGGTGGGGTATCTGGTTTACAAGGTCAAAAGAATAGCCCAAGCTAGCTTCATCATGATTCCAAAACCCAATTTTCACGGTCCCAACCTCTTCTATGATTTACATTTTTTTTTTCCATTTTTACAAATCAATGGCCGATCCCATTCAAGGTTCACATATACTGAGATCATTGGCACAACAAGACTCAATAAATATGCTGAGAAGCACACATTGTAGTGTAGCTACCCCGGGCCTATCCTTGATGATATTGAACGAGGAGGAACATTAAGCTCACTCAACTGAGGTCTTCTTGGTTCTTCCTGATTGTGTGCTTCCTGCATGTTGTTCTGCTTTTTACATCGGAAAACACGACAAATAAAAAAGAGTGACTTAAATAATCTAATAGGAAAACTGAAAATTATTTCCCAAAACCAAACACACCCTAACTGTTTTCATTTTCTCCCTCCATTTCCTGTTTTAAATTTTAATTACAAAAAATCATGTTTTCTATTTTCAGGATTTTGTGAAGGAAACAATAAAATCAGAAAAATTCACAAAATCCTAAAACAATGTAACATTTTTGTAATTAAAGTTGAAAACAAAAACCAAACAAACACCATATTGCCCAAATTTTATATGATAAAAAATAAAAAATGAAAAATAAAAATCAACATGCGGTATGAAGAGGTCAGCAACCTTTGGTAATGAGGTGGAGTTTTTGCGAGACTCTGCTTGTGCTTTTGAACGCAAACGATGCTGGTTCTGCATTTGCTGAAACTGCTGTAGCCGTGCAGCAAAGTTTATTCCACTATGTGAGTTTCCATCATCCACTGTTATGTCACCATCCTCAGTGATTTGAGATCCACCAGGCATGTGACGAAGAAACTGGTCGGGATTCCCTGACGGTGTTCTCTCCAATTGGTCACCGTTGAAAGAATATGATGGCACTGCCTTTAAACGAGTTTTCAGTATCTTAAAGGCGGCACTTTGCTGCATAATGATAGAAAAAGAAGCGTCAATATAAACAACAAACCATATATATGACCAAGATTACTGAGAGTTGTTATTAATTTACATAATGTAGCCTACATAGCCATATTCATTCTTTTGGCACAAGGAGTAAATACCTAGACTAAGTGGACGGAAATTTGAACTATATGATGAATAGAATTATTCAGAGAGTAGTAATGTACACCAGTAAACATGACATAAAAAAGGGAATTAAAAACAATATCAACATGATATAAAAATCTAAGACATTGCCTCCCACCAAAGACGGATGTTTCTCAACAAGTTTCAGTGAAAAAAAGGAAATTTTTTATGTAGCATATACCTGAGGAAGCAACATCAGAAGGCCATACAATGCTTTAAACAACCATATATATCTTCCAGGTTCGAGAAGCTGCAAGATTAAATGATGTTTCAGCCAAGTAAGAGAGACAATTTAAAAATATAGCTATCTATTACCACAGCTACCCATCACCACACTTATCCAGACTGCTTGATGCTTAATTTATTGCTCAACAGAGAAAGTTTTGCAGAGTATATATTTTACCAGACCAATAACAAAATTACAAAATATATCTGTTACAATGCTGTAGGATATGTGCAGATCAAACAAGCTGTTTCGATAAAGCACCTGCAATCTAAGATAAGCGAAGATAGGAGTTTCCAGCAAGCGAATCAATTTATCCAGCTGGACTAAAAATTTGACATTAATATCCTCCTCTACGAGAGACTGAATCACAGTGCTTGCATGTTGGTAAGTCTGTCAAGGAATATAATTTATATTACGAAAAAGGGCGCAAATAATCCAAATAAAGTTAAGCCATTATCCACAAATACACATTGTTAAAAGAGTACATTTGTGTATGTCATTGTGCAGATATGAGCAAGAGAGACTTAAATATCAAAGGCAATAATCAAAACCAGGTCACAGATACCTACCTGAGCCAATAAGCAAAGACTTATAATTGCCATTGGAGAATGGCACCACGAGGCATATAAAGAAACATACAAATCCTTCCCAGCAGGATTTACCAGCGATTGTTTCAAAAGATCTCGAATCTCAGATAGTTCCGATGAAGTTAGTAAAATCAAATTCAGAGCCTGGAAATTTATTGAAAAGGAAAATAAATTAAAATGTTTTTGAATACCACTCGACTACATTGGATTAGCTAAAGGTCAGAGTCAAGAAAAGGGAAAAAATAAATTCAACAATGAGTACAAAGACAACTGTATTGAGTCAGAACTCGAAACTGTTGACCCAACATCAAGTAGGCCAGTTATACACCATCCATTAACTACTATTAGTTAGTGCAACAATATTAATTTCCCACCAGTAGTGAAAAGGTATGCCTTCGAAGTATCAAGCATCAAAATTCTTCGGAGTAAAACATCAAATATTAAAAAACAATGTGGAAGTCAAGTATCTGCATATTATCTAGTGGTAATCTTTCTATAGGGCTGGCCACAAGTTCAAGCACAAAACCAGTTAGCTAGATGTGCAATAACAGCTCACAAAACAACCATTTAATCCCGCCCATAAATGGGAAGCAAATAAACTAGATTAACTATAAGTTTCATGCAGCTGGTTCGTTAAATATATTTTGCTTGGGAGGTGTAGCATGGCACAGACCTGGGTTAAATACAACTCAGAACTTAAAAGTGCATCGCATCGGTTAATTTAAGCTCACAGAAAAGCCAACCAACCTGAACCATAATTGAGGCAAAATCCAAATCGGATTCCCCTTCCAGTATACTAGAAAGTTCGCGGTAGACTCTCTCAGCATTCAAAAGGACACAGAGTCGACGGATTATCAAAGCACCACGCCTAGAGCATTATATAAAATTAGAACATAATAACTAAAGTGGAAAACAGAAATAACATAATTTAGCGAAACTATATACTAAAAAGAAAAATATATTGGAACCAGGAAAACAGGCTTACTTCTCCAAAAGAGAATTGTTTTTCCGAAAATTTTGAACCAGGAAAACAACAAGCTGCCGAAAGTGCTGAAGATCTTTTGCAATGCATGCATGAACATCGAGAACTAGAAGCACAACCTGTTCAATTGAAAATTGTGATGAATTATGGACAAATCAAGTGGATTGATTATTTCCAAAAAGTGAATGACATTGCAAATAATAATAGGAGAAACTATTTTCATTTAGCCCATATTCAAAAGTAATTAAGGCATATGCAAGAAATCTATCCGACATTGCCGACACTGGTCACATATCTCTAAAAGCAATTTCTCACACCCCCCCCCACAAAAAAAATAAAATAAAATAAAAAACACACACACACACAAAACTGGATGTCCAAGGTGAAAATAAAGAAAGCAATAACTTCTCTACATGATAGAATGACATAACTACAAGATAAATGTACGGCTACAAGCCTATAACGACATTTGCACATGGACCTTGTGAAATAAATGATTTGATGACACAAATAAGTTCAAAAAAAGACTACAAGGATAACGAGGCTACCTCATCAGATGGATCTGAAAGTGCCTTGAGTAGGGTGACAATAATGTCATCCAGAAATTGTAAAACCTGTTTCACACATGAAGGGCCAACATTGAGAATGGACACTGAAATCTCTCATTGACACAAAGAAGATCACTCAATCCTTCACAGAGCATTTCAGATAAATAAAAAATTGCTATTTCTTAGAGAACCAGTTCATGATAATTCAAACAGCCAAAGGAAGAAAATGCCAAATGAAAATTTGGTAGGTTAAATTGTATATTGTGTGTCAGCCATGAAAATATCATATTTATTTCCAAGATAATTGGGCCAGATCAATTCTACTAGTGTACTGGGGCCTAAAGGAATGCCAAAATGAAATCTGAATTCAAACAATCTAGTCACCTCAGTACGGTGTCTGTTTAATAGGGTTGATATCCAGTGCAAAGCTTCAATTCGAGTAGCCTCCCATTCACTTGATAATTGGCTGATCAATCAAACCATCCCAAAATCATTGTACAGAACAACAAGCAAAAACAGAATTTGGTAGACAGAAAGGAACTTCATAACCATTCCCAGTAGCTTCAGAGGTGGTCAAACGAAATTACGTAATATTTCACTTACAAGTAAATGTCAAACCTATCCTCTTTCTGAGGTCAGAAAAACTATACCTTCTAGCAATGGAGAGTATTGCTCCCACATCAAAAGCTTCAGCCGGATCAGCCTTGATGGCACGTAGCTCTTCATTGGTTTCTCGAGCAACCTTACATACAAGCCAGAGTTTCAGACTTAGTTTAACACAGAAGAAAGCAACATAAATAAAAAGGGGGAAAAATAGGGAACCAAAAAAAAAAAAAAATACAGAACAGAAGAGGGGGGAAGAAACAAGGAAAAGCCAAACAAAACCTACCACTCTAATTTTCTCTTCTTTATCTGATATGCAAGGCAAAATGGCTCCAAGAATGTCAGCATAATAAGGAACAAGCTGGTCTCCACCAAGTTTGACAAACTCATTTATCTGTTAAAACAAGAAAGCAAAGACATAACTAATGAAACAAAAAACAGTAACTAATAATTTATCTTTTGATATAAGAGGAAGTAATAATTGACAAGATGCCAAAAATAAGCATAAAGTATAATAACAATAAATACTTGTCTAACTGTTCAAAGAAATTGCAGTATGACTCACCCATGTGATAGCTGTTAATCTAGTAAATTCATCAGGAGAACCTGCTCTCTGTACCAGGATTTCAGCCATTCGACCATAATCTACAGACTTCAAGAGTAGCACTGCTTGAGTCAGAAAATGACAAATGAACAAAACATTTTGCTTTTGTGTCAAAACAGTAGCTGAAAATTATGCATGCACAGTTAATCAATACAAATTTAAAAGATATATCAACCCAAAAAGATGGACTGGGGGAAAGACATATAATGGGATAATGGCTGCAATAAATCTTATCCATACATATAACAAGGAAGTCCAGTGACATAAAAGTAAAACTGGGGTAACCAATAGATGCATCCTAAAAGATGGGAAACATACAAAAGGGGATAATGGCTTCAATAAATTCCTTAGGCAGCTAAAAATGGCATCAAAGAAGAATTGAAGTCTAAAAGATGCCACAAGCCTTACAACTCAAACAAAAAGGAGAAATTACATTAGCAGGAGCCTTACTGGGGAGTTCTTAATCTCTTGAAGAAACTCTGAAAGAGCGGAATCAGCTTGTTGACGTATTTCATGACTTGAATCACTCAACATATTAAACAAGCCTGAGAGTTCATATATGATTAGATGGTTGACCTTCATTTTATATGAAATATTGAAAAGAACAAGAATCACTCTTCAAAAAAATATACTTACCATCAAGAAAATCAGGAAGAAAACCCAGCATGTCAATATCTGGGACACTGTCCAATACAGTAATCCATCCTACCAAAAACTGGCGCACATATGGATTCAATACATTCATCCGCTCCCTCAACAGCGGAATAAACTCTTCGATACTGAAGAAAGAAAGAACAAAAGGAGGGAACTCAGGCAATGTAAGTTAGATTAAAGAGGAATAGGTTGACTTTCATTATTTTGTTTTGGTCATGAAAAGTGGAAGTTGCTTCATTTAGAATGAGATCGCCCCACACCTCATGTTGCTGGCAAAACTCGCCTATTGGAGCTCTGTCAATAAATTACATTCTGAAATCTATGTATATATATAGTCTTTTGAAAATTAAAGCACTAGATGCAGAGAAAAGTATATTATAGATGAGAAAGGATGGTCCACCTGAACTGATCACTTTCAGTCACAATATCCTGTTCAAATGAAGCAATGTTCAATCATCAGTTAATCTAAATGAAACAGCAATTCAATTTGTTTGGGGGGATAGAAGAAGCAATTCAAATTATTGTTAGATTAGCTATGTGCATACATGTAAAGCCAGCCAGCAAAAAGGCTTTAATGGTGTACAGGAGAAACATATACCTTGACAAGTCGATCTAAGAGGTGAGCAGCACTTTGTACATTAGCATCTGAGTCTGCAGAAAGCTTGCATAAGGAATCAAAGATCTGGTTGAAGAATATAATAAAATCCCCTCTCACAACCTGAGATAACATTAAAACAATGTGCATTATAGGATGGCAGATGATCATACTGAAGCTGTACATAGGTCAGCACAATCAAATCCTCACCTTAGCTATGTTATATAGTGCTTCGCAAGCATAATATCGAACTCTGCTATCTTGGTCAGAGAAAGAATTTAAAACAGGGGGCACAATTTGCTGTCAATTACAATAATTTATGTGGTTAAGAAGGATAATGGAAAAACATATGTATGCCAGGGCAAGTTAAAATAAGCTCAATAACAACGTGAAGGATAGTGTTAATGCATGCTTGTAATAAGTTCATTCCACTAGAACACACTACTAACTGTTAGATACACTATAGCATGCTAAAATTCCACACATTTCAATTATATCCCTTAAGGGGCATCATATTTCTTCTTTCCTAAAGTTCCTTAAGCAGAAATTTGGCAAGTTTGTTGCCAATGACAAGGGAAGAAAATTGAACCTATTATTATTCTGTGCAGAACACGTGTGTTGTTAAAGAGAAGGCACCATTAGACCCATTGACCACTGAGTTCTAGGGTAGAACTAGAATGAACCCAGCATGGAAAGAGTTCAAGTTTAGGCCATGATAAACAAACAAACCAACTCGAATCGAAGGACAAAAAACTTAAAACTAGTGAGCAATCCCTCACCTCAAGATGTTGAGCTGCTTCAGAAGTCAACCCAACAGTTGCAGCAGCCAATCCTATTAATCCTCCCTTCATCCAAAAATTCATCCAAAATTATTGAGAAGAAGAAAAAAAATCAAATAACATGAAGATATTAAACCAGATTAAAAGTAATAATCAACAATTTTCTTTCAAAAAAAAAAAAATGCTACCTTCCGGTGATTGGCTTGTGGTGAATAAGTGAATTCCGTTATCAACAAATTGATCAAAGCCGTTATTTTATCATGATCCCCAGCAGCAGCAAGCTGCTTCACTATGCCCTCAACCTATACACAAACCATAGATAACCCTCATAAAAACTGCCCAAAACCCTAAAACCCCAAATTAACCGAATAGCAACAAGATAAATGAGAAAGAATTGAGGACAAACATCAAGTGCAGCATTCTTGCGCTTCTCGTATAGCTTGTCAGCAAGGTTGCGTAGCACGGCTGCCGGAACCACCGATAGAGCGTCTGCCATGGCAACACCCACAAAGTTTGGAAGCACTTGAACACTGAAAAGGATAAAACTTCGAAATCAAATTCGTTTTCGCTTCTCCAGCTCCAAATGAAACATTTCGATACTGGGTTTTTCTTTTTCCCCCCTTATCTTTCCCTTTTTAGGGTGGGGATCAGAAATGGAATCGAAAGTCCAAATTTTTTGGGGGGATAACGATTGACGTGGATAGGAATGCGATTGAGCTGGGACTTAGGAATCTGAATGAATCAGATCTGGATATTTTCTGTGAACTGTAATGAAAAAAAGGAAATTGAAACCTAATTTTTTTTCCCTTTATTTTTTTAATTAGAGATGAAATGGAATAGAATTTTATGTTGGTGCAGGAACAATAACATTGGGCTTTAAGATCCTTAAAATAATAATAATATTATTATTATTTAAATGATGGTGTTTGAGAGTGAGGGACTGCATTGTTTCTATCTCTCAACTTTCTACCAGTACCAGGCCAGCTAAAGCTGAAGTTGAAACTTCATACAAGCAGAGTAGTTAAGTTACATAAATGTCCTTCATTTTGTGGCCGATCAAATTGTATTATGTTTACTATGCTCGATGGTATTTTAGGAATGAGTGGTATTAAATTCAACCCTTTCTGCTTTTAATTACTTTATATTCACCACCAGTAGCACTCCTTTTAAGGCACGAACCTCTACTAAATGGTTAAATCTTTTGTCACAAGACTTTTTTAATATGCATTATTAAGAATACTAGACATTTAATATGGTCAATTACCTATCATATGTGCTACGAATTGTGTTTATTTTTCTAAAGATTGGTTTTATTGTTTATATATTAAATTGTAATGTTTTATCATTCATTTCGGTTAGGTTTCTTTTTATGATTTAATCCATAAGAAGGATTTTTTTTTTTCTCTATATCTCCAGCTAACTAAGAAATCAAATTCAGTTTTTCCCCTCTTGACGCTTTTTCAATGATGAGCAATTTATCTAGTCCAAATATTATATATATATATGCAATATTGTCATTTTCAAATATAACATGCCCGAGTGGATAATATAAGCTTTTGCAATCTTATCTTGCTTTATATGATATATATATATATATATATATATATATATATATGCAATATTGTCATTTTCAAATATAACATGCCCGAGTGGATAATATAAGCTTTTGCAATCTTATCTTGCTTTATATGATGTTTGACTCAAACTCTAAATTATGCAAGTTTATTCAATCATAACGTCTTGTCTGATACCATGTTCTCTTGTACATGGATTTCCATCTCCTCGTTTTCATTTTTGCTTAAAGGTCGTAGCCTCAAACCAATATAATAACGTTCAAATAACTATATTAGGGTTATCAGAGTTTCTTTGATTCAAAGGTCTTTAACCATCAAAGTAGACTCCGCATTGGCTTGCTCACAATATAAAAATAAAAACAACGTTCTTCTCACGAACGAACCAAAAAGTAGAAGCCATGCTCAAATCAACATGGAAAAGGTAATAGCTACATATCTTCGGCATTGTTCTATTTGTTTGAGTTTCACAAGCTGCAT
Organism: Dalbergia cultrata; assembly: GCA_031216105.1. NCBI lineage: Eukaryota > Viridiplantae > Streptophyta > Magnoliopsida > Fabales > Fabaceae > Dalbergia > Dalbergia cultrata. The sequence continues at coordinate 36,749 of JAVHNL010000337.1, read as the reverse complement.
GGAGAACTGTGTTGGTGTGATGAATAAAGAATTTATAGAAGGGTACAAAGAAGTAGAATGAGACAGCCTTGGAGAAGAAAAAGATTTAGTCTGCCTTCAAATTGTGACTAGGGTCTATTAAGTCTATCGGACCCATTACACTAACACATTTGTATGAGAAGAGTGTTTTTTTTTTCCTCTTTTTTTTTCCATTAGGGGTGTTTAAGATTTGTTTTCAAACACAACCAAACCAAAAAAATGTGTTCTACAAAAAATTATTCTAAAACAAATAAGGAAATAATATTTTTATTATTTGCTTCACAAAATCTAACAAATAGAAACACAGTGAAAGCAAAATGATGTTTGTAATTAATATTAAAAACAAGAACCTAATGATCTATTAGGTTTCAGAAAACGTCTTCTGCTTTTATTTCTTACTTTTAATATTAATTGATTAATTATAAAACTACCAGATTATTCTCAAACTATTTCCTATTTTTAAAATTTTATAAAATTCAAGACAATAAAATTAAAAATAAAGTATTTTTAAAACCACCATGCTCTAATCTTTTCAAATTTTGCTAGCGTCTATTGACCATAAATAAAAAGGTTGCAAGCATGCAGGGCGTTAGTTTAGATCAAAATACAAAACCAACTGATAGGGTCTGGTATAATATGAACTTGGTCCCTCTATGAATTTGTGCAATGGGGAAGATCCCATAGTAGGGGGAAAAAAGCGCTTTGCAATGTGGAAATATACTCCGAATGGTTGTTCCCCTTGAAACGTAAACTTCATGATTACGAAACGATCAAATCATTCTTCGAGCAACGCATACGTATTTTAATATTTCACATAATCTTCTGGATTATGAAATTGGTTTTCACGCAAGTAGACAACTGCAAACTAACAACCTGGCTGATACATCCAAATGAGGAAGCGGCGAACCTTACAAAATTAGGCTGAATATAGAACAGGAGACCAGAGATGTATTAATCTTAATACAACAGGATTTAAATGCGAGAAAAAAAAAGTAAAATAAGATCACATGATCACACATCCAATATGGAAAATCAGACACTTCTTATTTGAAAATAATTATTTGACAAGAACAATTGATACAACATTATATATTGGAACAATGATTAATATCGATCAAATGAATGAGGACTTATAAGCGACTCTTCAAGTTCTCTAAAGCCTCGGTAGACTATTTCTGTTTGACTCTGTGGAAGGGCTAACCTCCGTACCTCGGTCATATACCTGCATGTGTACAAGTAGATCAGATCAGAAGTTTACCTGTATAATAAACATTGGATCTAAACGGGAGATGAAAAAAGGTACACAGGTAAGAAATGGAAGATTTGAGAAATCAGCTAATACCAAGGAATATCCATAAAAAAGCTTACACCTTTTTTTTTCCTATATGGACAATATTAATAAAATGAATAGATAAAGCATTAAAGAAGTCAACCTGTTTGCCGCACTTGTGATCTTATCACGAACTCCTTGGCTAACAACTGTTCGTTCCAATGGAAATCCTCCACCTAGTATTAGGGAAGACCCAGAGACACTGGTACCAATCCGCTGGGAATATACAGACATGGCCCACTCACGAAGTACTACAAGGACTGATCTCAGCATTCGTAATCTAAGATTTGGGGATGGCAAAATAGCCCCGTTTGACAACAATTGATCATATGTATTCAACACAGGTTCAGCAGCACCCTTGCACGCAGAGAGAAGGGCTCTTGCAACATCTTCATCTCCAACGGATTCAACTCCTGAATTTAACCTCTCCTACAGAAAGACATGAATTCATATTTGAAATAATAGTTTAATCTACATACAGTTCAAAAGACTTCTAATTCCAGTAATTCCTGCCTCCAAAAAAAAAAAGGAACAAAAATGGGAATATATACCAGTCCAGCCTTCTCTAGTTGAAGACAAATAGTGTCAAACGGTAAAACAGCTCCATCACCGGGATAAATTCGGGGGCCAACCCTCTTTAATACTGAGCAAGCTTCAGCAATGCCACCTCTTGAAATAGCTTGATCAATAAGTCTAGCCCATGTCTCTCTGACAATGCTACTGTCAGCATCACCGGAATAATTGGCAAAGTACAGCATCTCCAGGCATATCTGAAAAAAGGTATGAAATGAAGAATTGTTAATCACTTAATTGGCAAAGTACCGCATAACCATCTAAATCAGACCGGTGATAGTAATAGGAACCAGCAAAACAGAATAGCAGAAATAGAATTGAACTGTGCTATTAGCACTTGAAGGAAATGAAGCTTAACAGAAATGTGCAATACAGAGAGAAAAATGAGAGCGCTAAAGCAGCCCTCACTCTCCTAAGCCTAGCCTTTTCTTAGAGAAAATTGCCTGCCTCTACTCCTAGCCCCCCCCTAACAAATATACCCTTTTCCTCATGACCCACCCACCTGACAGCACACACTCACACTGCCACAGCATAAAAACGGTTTAGGGCCCCACAATATCAACATTCCCTGATTCTCTTATTCCCTTTGTACCCCTGTATTTCTTTCTTTTGTAAACTTGTATCTCCTTGGAAAATTGGTCTCTAACAGATAGATACAACCAAATTTGTAATGCTTGATTTGGTAGGACAAGAAAGAAAACAGAAATGACTTAACAGGAGAGGAGAGGAAAGAAATTAGTGCAAACTTCCCTGCATCCAGTTAGGCAACATTGTAAGGAAATGAGTGATACATAATCAAAAACACATTTTGTGGTTTGGTTTGTTAAAAAAATAAAAGTAAATGAACAAGAATTAATAAAAATTCACTGTTTTAAGCAACATTATTGATCTGTAACTTGCATAAACTGGGTAGTAATAGAATTTAAAATTGCAGATTTATTAAATGATTATAAGGATTGAGGACCTCAAATCCCATATTGAACTCTCTTCTGAGATGAGCCAAACAATGCAAGGGACTTAACCCTTTCAATATGCTAAAGCTCATAAGCTTTAAAGGACACCTAGTGGTTTAGTTCATTATCAAGCTCTTAAAATAGTGAACTTGTACACAACTAAAAAATAATGTGAACATTCTGAAGAGAAAATCCGAACAACCAAAAGGAGAAAGTACCTCCCAGAGCTCAAAGGGAACTGCATATTCGTTATATAATTGTGTTATGCTCTTTACTTCTGATGATAGCTCCTTGGCCTTCTCTCTTGCTACGTTTGCAAAATTAGCATCAGCAGTTGAGCTGCCCTCAGGGACTGAACCATTTTGCACGGAATCCGATGTGCTTGGTAAAACCTCAGACCTGGAAACCATTGCCTCGAATTCCTCTCTGATTTTTATTTGAAACTGAAGAACAGCCAGCTTCCCTTCAAGCAAGTCTAGGAATCCACTATCAATGGAACTCCGAGCAGAACCTACCAACCCATCACTATTAGTTGCATTTTTTGCCTGCAGAACTGCATTACTTAGGTACTGACACCTGAATTATACAAAAACATAAAGACAATTAGTAGATATCCAAGCAAGCAGATCAAAACAATTCTATTAATTGTAATAGATTTTGGAGAACAATGTAGAGGTCTTAGGACCAGAAAGGTATCAGATTGAATACATGTGATATAGTAGGTCTTGGTAGAGAACAGTTATCCCATCCAAGACACAAAAGGAAGAACTTATCACAAACCAATTTTCCATGTTTTACATGATTGGATCAAGTGTCAACTCCAGCATCTTTCACTAGTGTTGATGAAAGTGCTGCCTAATAAATCTATCTAGGATATAGGTGGAAAAAAATACCAGCATCAGACCTGATAATCATGAATGACAATGTTTCTTTTCTTGAAATAAAAGGTTCTTTTAAAAATCTTATTATCAGGGAATGCATTTAAAATATTTGTTTTAAACATGATGCCATTCATTATATGGCAAAGAGGTTCATTTTTGACATCATGCACTGAATTTACATTTGCAAAATGAGATCCAACTATGGTGAGCGGGTTCACAAAGTTTGGTCTATCCCAACCAGGTTTGCAGTAATAACATAACAAAACTACTTAGAAGGCCAGAATCTTACGAGGAATTGTAAGAAAAAGGAGATAATAAGGACAAGAAAATGGAGAAACTGATTAACCTCTGTTCAAGAGTAGGAACTCCATCAATAGAGCGCCTTTCAGCTAATCTTAGCAATGCATGAGCCGCAAGCATATGTTGCCGCTTCAAGACATAATACCGTGCCAAAAGTTCATAGTACTTGACTTGATTAGACGACATAGGTGCTCCCGATTGCCCCATTGGAGAAGTAGTTGCAGTCACAGCACGGACCTAACAGACCCAGGAAACAAAAGAGGACCTTGAAGATAATTAGAAAAATACGAATTTTCTAAAGAATATTATGAAAAGTATGGCTAGTGTAGGTTCTGCATTCAGAATATATACAACAAAAATTTAAACACAGAATATATGCGCTCTTTGACCGAGTGAAGACAAGGCCATTAACAAATTACAGAAGAAAAAGAAACAATATATAACCTCTTGTATGGGTTTACGACCCGCGCTTTGCAAAAATAGCAACAGATCAGGACCTCCATACTCTAGCAACTCATTCTCAAGACCTAAATCAATCATAGCCTGGTATAGATACTTGTGGAAAATTCTGTCCGGAGATTGGACACCAAGTTGAACAATTTGAGATATATATTTTTTCCGAGAGGCTGGATCAAGAGTGGATTGTGAAGCAGCAGGCCTGATCGGAGAGCCAAATTCCTTCTGTGAGGTGTCACCTTTCAGAGATCGCAAAGCACTAATAACTATCTCATAACACTGTTCACGCTGAGCAAGTGCCTGTTCTCTGACAGTTGCATCAATTTCATCATTATAAGCATCACCAGCAGGATCTAGAGCCTGTGCCTTTTGAAGAGGCAAGCGCACTACAGCTTCATAAAATCTGCAGTTGGAAAGTATGTTTTTGACTTTCATATTGAATCTCTTCAATCACATGCCATGAAAACAGATGATGATACTTGACAGGAAAAAGGAGGACAAGAAAAGGAAAAATACCTTAAATCCTCAAAACGTTTGCAAACAGTTCGTAAGTCTGCAGACTCTGGAACTTTACTTAAGGAATTCAATGCTTCTCTTGCAAGATTCTCCTTCTCCTCATCATCTATAGTCACAGCAGCTCTCTCCAGAGCTTCCACAGCTAAGAAGAACTGGTAATCAGACTCCTTATAGTAGCTTGGACAACCCTCTCTTAATCTCCTGCTAATATCATCTACAGTCCCCCTGCCATCAGGACCAGTATAATACTGGAGCAATGTATGATATAAAATCAAAATCAAAATTATACAAGGGGGATACAAAAATGTATTAAATTAAAAGAGACAAAAAAATTATACTAAATTATTCAATGTATAAAATTTCTGCAGATGAAGTTTCCTTCACAGCTTGCTCAGAATGGGTTTTACCTCCATTAGAGCAGATATAAGTCTTGTAGCAAGACGGTCACCCTCCTCAGAACAAACTAATTGGTGAAATGTTAACTGAACTAATGCCTGTTGAAGGTTAGCATCAAATCCCTGAATCAAGCGAGTGACATGATGCTGTGAAAGAAGTTGAAGCAGAAAGAGAGCTTCACCGGATCTAAGAAGCAGCTGCCTAATACATTCCATTGCCCTCACCTGTAGCAAAAAAACCTAAGTGAGAAACTAGGCCAATAAATTAAAACATATAAAACACCTATGAAATACTTAACAATGTAACCCACCTCCATGGCAGCTAATTCTGCAGGACTATATGGCAACCTTTGCCTTTTGTTAGATGTTCCACTACCATTGGACTCCATATGTCTTGAATACGCACCAAACAAGTTTCTTACCATACTTCGATCACCAGCACCTAATGCTGAACTACTACCATATAGAATAGAACCACTTACATCTCCTAAACCTGCAACACAGCCATAAAGTCCCCTCCTTTGGTTCCGTCTGGATCTTAAGAATTTTTCTAAAGATCGGATTTTGTGTTCAAGGACTTGCATAGCACCGGCAGAAAGTCTGCATACAACGACCCCATTATCAGATAAAGCACCTGAAGGACCTAAACGACCTTTTACAACCATTACAGGAAGTTCCCATAGAGGAAAAAGCAATCTACATGAACACAGGCAGAGCCCTTCATGTGCACCCGAAAACACAGGCTCAGCCTCCTGAACAACCTGGCCCATGCTAAATCCACCAGCAGCAGTTCTTGTGTTTGATAATGCACTACTGCCTTCAAGTTGGGGCATTCCAACAACTCTTGGGTCCTCAAAAGCTTCAGCTGCCTTCTCAGCAATAACATTGCTAATAAGGTTTTCCGAATGTACAATCCTGGCAGCCAGCATTAGACACATAGCAGCTGCCTCACCAGCACCAAAACGATTGAAGAAGTCTTCTAAAACGGATCTAGGAGAGTTGGACTCTAATAGCCTCCTTAAAATGTCCAATGGCCGATTGAAAACAATCTCCATCATGCCCATTGTGCTGAAGATAACAATTCTCCTCCTTGGCAATATATGTTGGGTTGAGAGGTCTCCCCTAGCCCATAGTTTGCCAGATGCCCTGTCACATGATTCTATTGAGCTCTCGTAACCACCAAACTCAATTTCTGAATATAAAGACTGAACAGCAGCTGCAGTATCTGGCAAAGGTAAAACATCTGCCACAGAAAGCATTCGCCCTTCAACTGGTAAAGAAGATACAGATTCTCGTAATGCACGGGAACTCCTAGAACTTGTCCCGAGACTGCCTGATGGCAATGATTGGGTGCTTGAATCCCTGTTCAGAACAAGAAGAGATGGCATAGAAGAAGGTGATGCATCAGAAAGGATAAGAGTTCCTGTAGAATAATAGGCTGCCTCAACTTTCAATGAGAGATCCTCATTCTGAGGTCTACCCGCAAGAGCCATGGCTCCAAATGTGAGACCACCACTAACACCCCAAGGAGGAGCAGGCCTTGTTGTGACAACCTTTAAACAGCTAGGCTTGTGATGGTTACTGTTGAACCCAGTCAAATTTCCACTAGAAGGAGTTGTAGACAGGTACATTCTTCTGCCATCTGATAAAACAGCAACAAGATGTAGCCACTTTGATTCAAGTGTAGATAACGGTGAAATACAAACAATAGACGGCTTTGGTGATCGATTTGAGACCCTTGATCCTGCTGATTGTCTACCTCCATAATGTCCATCCCTCTGATTAACAAGATTCTTTTCTTCAGCAACTTTCTTTAATGGGCCATCACCATTTGCTCCGAGAACATAAACCTGAAGCTTCATATCTTCCGTTCGTGCATACAATAATTGCCTCTCGTTGTCAAAAACCATTTCAACAATGGGGTCTACTGCTCCAAAATTGAATACATTTGGTATAACCCATCTGCAAATAACAGCTAAAATTAAGTTACTACAGATTGAAATTAATACTTAAAACAAGATAAATTATATGCTATTTAGAAAATACATATACCAACTTAGTTTTAAAGACAAAATATTAATTACCTCAGAAGTAATCAAGTAGCAAGTAAGATTTAGCGACTTAAATACCACTAAAAGATTCAAAACCACAAAGTACCTTGAAATTACACTTCCTAAACCAGCAGTGAGGCAGATTTTTCTGCAGCGCTTTTGCCATCCTGAACCAGTTGAATAAAGAAGCTCATATATGTGACTGTCACGACCAGCAAGGAATATGCGTCCCTTGTCAGTACATGTCACACAAGTCATCGTAATCCCATCAGATGGTACTGTATACTCTGGCAATGGCTGTAATGTTACTTCTGCAAATGGATCTGATCCATCTGCCACTCCAGAGCAGCACACTCCTACTAAAATCAACTGGTAAAAAGAGAGTGGTAAGAAACAATGTGGCTCCAAAAAGGAGGTCTGAAAATAACATACTGCACATGGTTCATAGGACAAAATGTCAATCAGAGTCTTTTGTCAATGAAGAAAAAAGATCTTAAAACATTTTGTCATACAAAAGCAGAATATATTGAATATCTAACAAAACCATCACATTAAAGTATATAAAGATTTTCAAAAGGAACTATGTTTGAAGAAAACAGAAGAACACCAATAATGAGAAGGCCTAGGTCATTATCTAACTGAAAAGCAATATCAATGCCACAACATCTGCAAATTCATAAGCCATTCTGCATTTTTGGCTTTTATAAATTGTATTCAGCTTTTGGAACTTTTAAGGGGATTCATGTCATCAATGTAGAACAGGATTCAAGGACTTTTTTACTTTGATGATATTTGTTTTTCCCCCTATTTTAGAAACAAAATTTATCAATTTATCAACGAAAAACAAGGTATAGAGGGCTAACTATAGTCCATGATATTTTTTAATGCCAACTGGAAAACCTTAGGGAAAGCAGCTTTTTTATGATTGATTACCTTATTGGTCAAGGCATGGTACTCTTCAAGCACACACAATGAGAGAGTCGGACAAAAACAGGTTGAAATTTTAAGCAACAGAATACTCAATCACAAGACTTCAAGAAAGTAAAGCGATATCACACTTCAACAAATTAAGTGAAAGCATTCAAGTTAAAAGAACTGTTATGAAAGGCAAACACTAGCTTAGGATGTTGCTTTGGTACCCCCAAAAAAAAAAAACAATTCACCATATGAATATGACAATAACAAGAAGTTCAGAAGGACAATATTTTAGCACACAAGTCCTTGGAAAAGAACAAAGTATACTAGCGTTAATACCTCAACAGGCGTCGCTAAAATTAAAAGATATTGGATAGCTTCAACAAAAACACCAGCTTTTGATCTTGCAAGACCAACAGCACAAATGGCTTGTTCCTCCCCACTATATTCAGGACATTGGCCATCCCTAAGTAAGCAGCAACATTAAATTAGAAGTAATACAGCATGTGTAAATATGAGATCTAATAAATAATTTTACAGATTTTTATCAAAAAAACAAATAACTTTACAGATTTTAAATCATAATAATCCAATAAACAACCACAACTGAAATAATTATCAGCCCAGTAACCCCCCCCCCCACAATTTTTGTTTTTTGCATTAATGATAAAAAGTCCAAAATATTATGGATCTAGCAGTTCAAAAAACAGAGAGTTCAAACAGAAAATCAAAGAAACAAAATGCATAGCAATTACTCAAAGTTTCTCCAGTAACATTGATAAAATAATTCCTCAAACTAAGAGCTTAAACTATTATGAAGGACCAGTCAAAAACACCTAGTAAGAATTCGTACAAGTGTCTGTGAGTGTCTGATGTCACAACTCACAAATGCAAAACATTTGAAACGTAAAAGGAGTATAAATCCATGAAAACAGATTCCATCAAAAAGACAATAAATGATGTGTCTAGTTTCAGCCTCTAAACCAAATTATAATGCATCGTAACGGTACCCACCACTTATCAAAACGCCAAAGGAACAATGAATTGTCGACAGATGCCCATGCTCTCCGTATTTCAGGAAATATTCCACAAAAAGCAGTCCCCTCCCCACCAGCTGCATTGTATCTTTCAATGAGAACAGGAGGCAACTCCCAGGTGTTGGCCACCTCAACCAAAGGTGGCCACTGAAACCAAATCAGAATATCATCAAATAATGCCATAAGTCGGACAGAGAGTAAAACCAAACCGCAACCCTAGTAATCATGCTAAGAGAAATGCTATATACCTATAACAATGCACATTCTCATTATGAAACTACGCTCCATTGTAATGTACCCAGTTAGTAACCCACATAACATAGGAATACAAGAAGTGATTATCAGCTTTACAATTCCACAGTGGCAAAGTGTTAAACTAATTTCTTGCCCCTCCTGAACGTTCATTCTGGCTAATTGGCTAATTATTAACTCGATTTAGGCGCACAAGTTGGAGGTGAATGTAAGAGCGATAATTTGAAACCCTTAATTTAGGTTAGAGAGGCAAAGATAGAAGATATATACCTCTCTAGGGTGAGTGGAGTAAGGGTGGCTAGCATATCTGGAAGCCTCAAGAGCTTCTTCGAGGTCGAGCTGAGAGGAGACTTCGCGACCAATGCGATCACTGACAACGAGGCCCGCATTTGTGACGTCACGCATCACAATCTCGTCCTCCCACGACATCTCGATTCCAGAGCCAGAGCCCTACAATTAGAACCACCACCAGCAGCGAGCTTCTTGGACTCAAATTTCAGAAAAAAGGAGCGAAAAAAAAAATTGAAGCTCCTCCTTTTTTTTCCGTTGATGGTCTTGCGTGAGAAATCAACTGAACAAAAGGAATTTGAAAATTGGGAGAAGAGAGTGGAGAGGGAAGGAAGGGGAAGTGCGGGAGAGGAGAGAGGGAGATGTAGGGTTTTGGGGAGGGTTTCGTAATTTGATAGTGGCGGGCAAACAAAGCTGTCTTTGACCCTGTGATTGTTTCTCTGTTATTTTTTTTTTTCACTTTTTTTTGTGGTCTGATTTTTCTTTTTGTATATTTTCACTTCGATCATAGAAAGAGGGTAATACTGAAAAACGGGAAGAAGATGACAGCGTCCGGTTCCACGTTTTGAAATAAGCCCACCAGACGGGCTTGAGGACACTGCAGCCCAATCTCTTATGTTAATCCTAACACATATTCGGTGATTCACAGCCCAAAAGTGTACAAACTCATAATGGGTTAATTATTTGTTAGATCTTCATTTTCTTTTGCATAAGATTTAGAAAATGTTTAAACAAATTTTTTTAAAATATATGTATTTTATAATTTAAAATATATTAATTATTAATTTATACATTATATTTATATAAGCATATGATTTTCAAAATATGTTAAATTGTTAATTATTTATATTATTTTATTGTATCTATTTGAGTTTTATCGTATTTTTATATTTATTTAACTATATCTGGTTTTACCGATTCAACCAATAACCCTTCGGTTGAACCAGTAATTTAATAACCCGATACCTTAATCGGGTCAATTATCGATCCGATTCTAAAAATTATACTTGTATCCGCCTATTTGACATGCTTATTATAGTCAAGTTTTTGCATGGTTGTGAAAGGATAGGGTTAATACATTTTTAACAGACGATGAAAGATTAATCACATTAGACAATACACAGAGAACTCATGTAGAGTAAAAGTTGGTGTGTGAATCTATTTTCTCAAAAGATGGATTGTTTGTAGTTGAGGTAGCTTGCAAGCCTTTATAGAAAAGTTGTTTAATGTGTCAAAAGACTAATTTATGAACAAAGTTACTATTATAGGCTGGTGTTATGAATAGGATTGATTTGCTAGAAAGAATCATCTTTTTGATAAGATTGTACTTAAGGATTGGCCCTAAATATTTTGGGGCATTGTCTTCCCCAATTAGGAGGCTCCCGTGTCTTTTTTTTTTTAATTATTATTATTATCTTTCCATGTGTAGTCGGTTATGGCCTTGGCTTTCTTTAATGAATACTTATTTCGATAAAAAAATTAGTTTAATTATTTTGAACAAAAATATATAGTTTACCTATTCATCGTAATTTGTAAAGCTTTGGTCTACGAATATCAGGTCACGTACTCATGTCATGATATATCCCTTATGCAATACTAACATGAGATTGATTAAAGTGATAGGTACTTTGGCCCTTTAACCAAATGTTTCAAGTTCGAGCTTTGGAAATGAAATTTTTTTTTGTTGAGAGAAGGATTCAATCATTTTGGATTAACCATGTTTCTATCAACAAAGTCTACTTCACAAACACAAAGAAAAAAATCTTGATTGCTAAATCAGTACAATTGTTATTGTTGAACAAAAATGAAATTTAGTTTTTATTTCGATCCAAATATTTTTAAAATTATTTAGTCTTAGTCCCTATTGTTAAATTATATATATATTCGATGTTGAACTAACTAACAGAAGATCAAGTTATTCAATTCTACCTAATAGTTAACAATCATAAGTGACATGGACTAATACCAATTAATTTTTGAAATATTTAGATAAAAACAAAATAAATAAATTGTCATCTATACTATTAATAGAGAGATTATGGTGAGTAACCACCTTTTGATGTATCCTCACTCTATTGAAATTCATTTTTAAGTCCACCAATCACAATCCTATTTACCCCCAACTTCTCCATTTTTTTTTTCTTTTTTTCATGTAACTATCATTTTTTTACTGTAATAAAAAATATAAAAATTAAAAAAATTCTTTAATTTCGGCAAAATATAATATCAAATAAATTTATATAAAATCATATATTTCACAAAATTAATTTATCCATGTATTTTTCTCGTTATTTTCACAAACTAACACCAATAAAAGGCAACTCGACAGGTACGGTAGTGCGTGTCGAGCCGCTAATAACTATAATTCAAATTCACTTAATTTATAGATACAAGAAACACATTTAAGACATAAACTAATATTGGGATTGAATAATTTGACCATCTGTCCGCTCATTCAACATTTAAAATAAATAGTTTAAAAGCTAATTAATATCTCAGGTAAAACTCAATTTTGTGATCTTTATTCAAATGTGATGATTTGTAAAAACAAAGAACACTTAAAATTTTAATACATACCTCAATAAAGTGAATAGTTGAAGATTTATAAATTTTTCAATTTAAAATTTATATTACGTGCAATAAATTAAAAGTTAGATAGCTATTAAAGTTTAATTCAATTTATAAATTCAACAGGATTATAAAACACTGCACTAATTTTCTATAATATGATAATACCCTTGCTCAAATTATCAAACCCTTACTCTTCTACCAACACAATAAATAGCTTAAAAACTTAACTTGGTCAAAGTACTGGGTTGAAGGGATCATTAGTTTAATCAATGAGTCATTAGTTGAACAAAACATAACTAAATAAATATCAAAGTCCAAATAAATAAAATTAAATAATATAAATAATTAACTATTTAATATATTTTAAAATATATATAAAAATATATAACCAATGAATAATTAGTACATTTGAATTATAATTTTTTTTTATTTTTTATTTATGAATCTTAGTCAATAAAAAATTAAGATAAAGATCCAATGCAAATAATGTATTCACTATATTAATTTTTGTGGATCATGGACCCACTGTAAATTTGCCCAACAAAAGGCTTAATCGAGAACTTAAAATGAAATTGGGCTGTAAGTTCAATAAGGAATCTGGCAACCCAATAAAACGAAACCACTAAGAAGTCTTGAAACCCCAAATTTACATCCTTTTTCTCTCTCTCGCTGCCACACACGACCACACTGCAGCCGCACCCTTCCTCCGTCTTGTTCTTCCGTGCTTTCTTCCTCCGTCGACTAGCTTCTCTCTCTGCCCGCTGTCCCTCTCAATTGCTCAATCACGCGTATGTCTCCCTCTCACTCCCTCAACAGTGCGTGACCTAGGCGGCGACGACTTTGAGGGGAAACCTCCTTCTATTTTGTCTCTATTTTCTCATGCAACTCTTCTTCGATATTGTTATTCACTCTTCTTTCTTATTTCCGCAGCAGGTTATAGCTCCGTCGAGGGTCTTGATTTTCGATTCCAAATACAATCGAATCGAACGCCGTTCAAAAATCTTAGGTACATGCACATTTCTTGAAAAAAAATAAAATCGCAATGGATTTTATTATTGTTACTATACTGGTTCAATCTGAATCCATATTTCATTGTTGTAATTGTCGTTTGCATTCGTAATCGTTTTGTTTTTGGTTTGTTTCCGTGGTTTCATTTATACGCCAATGCTATTTGATTGTGTCATTTCAGAATTCCCCCTTATATTTCCTTGTGCATGTTCATGTAAATGTTAACATTTTTTTTTTCCCCCCACTTTTGAGATATTTACTAAAAGTGCTAGCTTTAATGTGTGGGGGTCATTTTTCTCCTGAAATCTGAATAACTGAACCGCATCAAACTGATTAGAATTGTATTTGGTTCGTTTCGGTTCCTCAAACGAAACCAAACTGATTGGTTGATTATGTATGCCAGTCGATTGGTTTGTTTTGATTGTGTTTATCCCTGGGACCGAGAACACTCTTAACTTGGTGCACCATATCTATAGGTGGTTCAAGTTAGTTTGGTTGTTGGTGAAGAGAGGAGGAGGAAGGATGGTGCTTTCGGACGAGGAAATCTCGAGACTTTACAGAATAAAGAAGACGGTGATGCAGATGCTGAGAGACAGGGGTTACCTTGTTGGGGACTTTGAGATCAACATGTCCAAACACGAGTTCAAGAACAAGTACGGTGAAAACATGAAGAGGGAAGACCTTGTCATCAATAAATCTAAGAAAGACAATTCCAGTGATCAGGTTAGGCATACTTGCCTGGTTCGTTCTCGTCTCTTGATAAGTCATTTATTGTTTGTATGAATCCCTAAGCTAACTAACTTGTCTTGGAGACACCAGATCTATGTTTTCTTTCCTGATGAAGCTAAGGTTGGCGTCAAGACCATGAAGACTTATACCAATCGCATGAACTCAGAAAATGTTTTCAGGGCAATCTTGGTCGTTCAACAGAACTTAACGCCCTTTGCCCGCACTTGTATCAGTGAAATTTCTACAAAATTTTTCTTGGAGGTTTTCCTGGTCAGCCTCTCCTTAAGTCTCTTAATGATTCGACTCTTGTTATTGTTTGAAGCATCATGTATCACATTTACATTGCACAGAAAAAATAATGCTACTTACTGTTAAATAAATACATGACTGACGACTCTATTCCGAGCAAAACTATTGCTTGTGTGTTTGTTAGCCTAGACATAATTAAACACAGTTCATTGTCATGGGAGCTGCTTCAAATTTTCATCCTTCACATTTAACGTTAGGCTTTACTTTTGATCTTTATGGTTGAAAATTTTCATCCACAGATATATGTGCAAAAGTTATACTGCTATAATTATTTGATTATTTTATACTTTTCAATGGCTAAGATTTATGTTTTAATTTCCTTTTGTATTTAGTAGGTTTCAGTGGCTAGAAATTGGGTTACTTTGCCTTCTTTGTTGTCTTTAACAAATAACTCTTTGCTTCATATGTATTTACACTGTTAAGAATAACTGTTGATACAGGAATCAGAACTGCTGGTCAACATAAAAGAGCATGTTCTTGTCCCTGAACATCAGGTACTGACTGACGCAGAAAAGAAAACCTTGCTTGAGAGATATACTGTAAAAGAAACTCAGGTCAGTTTGTTTAATGCTGGCTATTATGCTAACCTTTGTTGTATGGATTTCTCAAAAAAAAAAAAAAAAAGACATTTTCCATCAAAGTTTACTTACTCCTTGACAATATTGTATTATATGATAATACATTCAAGCGGTTAAAAACACGGGTGTCATCTTTGAGCTGTGAGACTGAGAATATAACTTGGATGCTGCATTAGGGGTTAGCATGCCACATTGGGGACTTGCGGGTTGAGTTTAATCTGTTCGTTATCCAAGTGGAAGTAGTGTATCATAGTATTTTTATAACTAGCTTGTTAGTGCGAAAAAATACTACTGTAATTGGTTGACAGTACCTTTTTAACTGACTTGTGCGTGTACCGTGTAGGACCAACCCGTTGCTTCCATAGTCCTGTCAAGTTTCTGAACCTAATTTTTCTGGTGTTAAACTGTTAACTATATATTTAGGCAAAGTAAAATCAGCTTCCATTGTTTTTTCCTGCAAATGAAGCTTCGTCACTGTTCTTTTCCTCCAATAAGGTTTCTCAGACTTGTAACCATTTCCATTCACTTGCCCATGGGGATTTTGAATTTATTTGTAGACAACCATTTTTGGAGGAAGAAAAAATTGCCGTGCACTATTTTAGTGATCTGGGTAGTGGTGTCGTTACTGTCGTGTACTATTGCATTTCACATTGTAATTCTAGTATTGTACTACAAATTTCTACACATACTAACTGACATGTTACTTTATCGTTAATCTTTATGGGCTGCTCCTCAGCTTCCTAGAATCCAGGTGACCGACCCTGTTTCAAAATATTATGGACTGAAGCGTGGACAAGTTGTCAAGATAATCCGGCCAAGTGAGACTGCAGGAAGATATGTTACCTACCGATTTGTTGTATGAGACTTTCCTTGAACTTACTGATTTTATGGTACCTTTGCACTATGTTCCCTACTGATATTTGTGAGGCATGGACAAGGATACCCAGCCTTCTTTTTTGTAATGTGCGAACTCGTTTTACAGCTAGGACAGGTGAAATGCGTGACTGTTGAACCTTCATATCATCATTTACATTTGTCGTTGTGGTTTCTAATTATGTAGTAAAACTTCTGGTTATATTTTTCAAAAATTTTAGTTGTCAAATTGAATTAACTCACTTAACCTAGAAAACTCATACAACATTTTAAATATTTAACTTCTTTTCACTCGGAAAAAACGACAATTTAACTGCGAAAGGAAGAAAAGAAATAAAAAACTAGACTTAAAGTCAACATACAAGGACAAGGGTTTTAATTAGAGTCATCTGTCCGAACATTTCATACGAGTGGAATTCAGAAAGTTTTATGTTTATTTAATTCTAACCACTCAGCTGCAAATGGAGATAGTACGGTTTTTTAGAAAAACATTTAAGGATATGTTTGGGTGGATAGTTTTAGAAGGCAATGAAATGCAATGAAAGATATAATTTCTTTTTGTTCAATGAGTCATATAAGTATTTTTTTGGTTTAAATCATCAGCATCCAAAGTAATGTTAACTTGTTTGTTTTGGATTTTGAAAAGAATGATTATGAAATTCAAATTTTATATATAGCTGAAAAAATTAATTTTTATTTTTTCAGAGGCTATTCTTTGTAGCTTTTTTTTTAAAAGAAAACTGATATTTTGGAAATTTTGATTATTTTTAAGAAATTATTATTCTTTTGATTTTATCTCAAAATAATCTGATCCAAACATAGATTGGCTTAAAGCTAATTTTTTTCATTTACAATACTTGAATAAAAAAGAGGAATCCAACCTTTTATACTGAACAACTTGAATCAATTAAATAAATGAGGGTAGGAGTTTTATAGTTTTCTATAAGGATTAAAAATAAGATGATAAAAATAATTTATGATCACCCGTTTTTTATTTTTTATAAATTTGAATCGAAGCTTATTTTCTTGAAAAATTTACCATCATTTTCCATTTTTTCTAAATCTCTCGTGTTCAAGCATTCTTTAGGATATCGCCATTTTTTTGCTAAAAATAAATTGATATCTAGTTGACAGTTGACCTATTTTTTTACTTTATTTATTTTAGCACTAAATTAATTTACTAGTTTTTATTAATTATTTTATAAGAATAGAAAATGGAAGGATAGTGAATTAACCTGCCTAACTCACAGCCCTGGGATGAATTGACCGTTTGTTTTTGGGGTGAAGGGGATGAATTGATCTCGACCAACATGATACCCCCTCGCTCCCAAAAACCAAAAAATTGCTAACGATCAACTGAAAAACAGATAACATGTAGATAAAAAGGCAAGTCCAAATAGGGCCCGGCCCGTTTGATCCATACGGCAAATCCCTAAATTTCCCTATTTTCCTATAAATACAAAATGGTGGAAATCCAAACCCTACCCTCGTCGCTACTGCAACCCACGCACACACAAACCCTACACTCATCACTCACTCGTCTCATCTTACCTCACCAATGGCTGAGCGCGGTGGCGGAGATCGTGGCGGCTTTGGCCGTGGTTTCAGCGGTCGCGGCCGTGGTGACAGGGGCCGCGGTGGCCGCCGCAGGGCCTCAGGCCGCCGCGAGGAGGAAGAGAAATGGGTTCCGGTGACTAAACTCGGTCGCCTCGTCAAGGAAGGTAAGATCGCAAGCCTCGAGCACATCTACCTTCACTCTCTCCCAATCAAAGAGTACCAAATCATCGACATGTTGGTTGGCCCTTCACTGAAGGACGAGGTCATGAAGATCATGCCTGTTCAGAAACAGACACGTGCCGGTCAAAGAACCCGATTCAAGGCCTTCGTCGTCGTCGGTGACGGTAACGGCCATGTCGGACTCGGCGTCAAGTGCAGCAAGGAGGTTGCCACCGCCATTCGCGGCGCCATTATCCTCGCGAAGCTCTCGGTGATTCCCGTGAGGAGAGGGTATTGGGGTAACAAGATCGGGAAGCCACACACCGTTCCTTGCAAGGTCACCGGAAAGTGCGGTTCCGTCACCGTTCGTATGGTGCCTGCACCTCGTGGTGCTGGAATTGTTGCTGCTAGGGTTCCCAAGAAGGTCTTGCAGTTCGCTGGGATTGAGGATGTGTTCACCTCTTCCAGAGGATCCACCAAGACTCTTGGGAATTTCGTCAAGGTTTGTTTTCTTGTTTTTCTTTTGTTCTTGTTGATTTTCTTGATTATTATTTTGTTTCTGTGTTTACTGGGATATAATGTTTGGTTAGTATATAAGCCTGTTGTTCTTGTATCTGATTTGTTCTTGATTTGTTCCTGTTTCTGCGTTAATTGGGTCATAATGTATGATTCGTGGTATTGTCTTTGTCTTCTAATGTTGTTTGCTAATCTAGAAAGATGCATCAGTTTGTATTTCTTTGCTAAGATCTGTATCATAATCCTTATTTTCCTTAGTTTACCTTATTTATATTGGTCTTCTTGGATTGTATGTTAGGATGCAATTTTGGATTTTGGTCACTTGCTGTTTAAATTGACAATGAAGAATATTTCATATGCTCTCAATCATTTAGAAAGGGTTTGTAAGAAAACCAATTGGAATGTATCAAATTATAATTTAGACTATTTGAAATAACTAGTCAATGCTTACGAGTTGTGATGAATTGAATGCAATATGTTGCCTTACTTATCTAGTTTCGCTATAATGGCTTGAATTTTTTCACAGGCTACTTTCGAGTGTTTGTTGAAAACCTACGGTTTTCTGACCCCCGACTTCTGGAGGGAGACTCGCTTCCAAAAATCTCCATTCCAAGAGTACACTGATCTTCTGGCCAACGCCAAGCCAACAGCAAAGGCCATGATCTTGGAGGAAGAAAGGGTGGAGGCTTAATCAAGCTGTTTTAATGTAATCGGATTATTGTGTCTGTTTATGATCTGAATTAGCACTTAATCTGTTTTATTGTTTAGGTTGGTACTTGATAAGTGTCGAGTAATGTTTTTTAATTTTACATGCATTTTGTTGTTTTCAAGTTTATTTGTTTGGATATTTACTCAGTTTTGAATACCGAAATTTTCTATTTGAAGTCTCGAACCAAATTAGCTGTCCTAAGTCCTAACTAATGATAGGTGGTTTATAATTATTTAGATAATGACACTCTTTGCTTGTGCTTTCATAAAATGAATTTGAAAGATTACACTTTGAAATCCCATCAAATAACCTTTCTCAGATTTTCACTTTCATCTGTATCTCTTAGGTGATATACGTTGCTTATTGTGTGAAGTAAAGTTGCCGTCGTAAATTGAAGTAAATATCTCATGTCGGGAAGAGGTATAAAATGTCATGGAAATGCAAGAGAAATTTATTAGTACCTCCTAGGATGCAGAAAATGCTTCATCATGAACAAGCAGACTAATTGATAATAGAAATTGACAAATTGCACACGTGTCACCCACTCTAGCCTGTTGTTCAGGCAAATTACATCGTTAATCAAATCAAAAGCAGTGGCCCCTTGATGCTTGTATGGCAGCAATTTGAAGAATAGAAGGAAGGACCCCCCATGTGACAAATTCTTAGGGTACACAACTCATTGTAAGTAAAGTATCATACTGGATAAAGTTGTACATTTCCCATATTAATACAATTTACGATGTTGAAAACGAAGCTAGAGCTAATCCAGAATATGGTTTGCCATTTAACTTTTAACCGTTATATATAACTCGGATTACCGTCTTATAAAATGAAAATTGTCGTAAAGTTAAAAAGGGAGGGATAATTATTTTTGAATTAATAGTTTTTATTATATGTGAGTTTTATTAAACATTCTAGAAATGGATAATCCCTCAATTTTTCTTTTTGGTTTTATAATATGATTATTGCCTTAGAAGAATTTAATCCATAAAACTCCTTGATTTTGTTCCGAATTAAGGGCCTTAATGAGTTGAAAATCAATGATCGAAGGCATACCACTTACCTGTTCTTAAGAAATATTATCAATTAAAAACTTTCATTTCCACTCAATGTAAATGGCAGATATGATCAACAAAATCAGTGGATCATTGTATGAAGGATCATAAGATTAAAACACTTGTGGCCTCTAATCCTTCCAACCGAACCAATAGAGAACCTCACGGAGAGGGGAGATCAGAAAGACAGAAGCCATACCCTTCAGGCCTTCCCCAAACCAAAGTAATATATTTTGATTTTGATATTTATGCAAAATTTAAAAGAAATTATCTGTTCTCAGCGGTTATGTTGAAAGTGAAAAGGGAATTTTTTTTTTTTTTTTGTTTTCAAACTTTGCTATAAACGGTCATTCAACTGCAATTAGTTGTGAGATTTGTCAATTGACAGATTAATTAATTTGGTATTTTTCCTCTCTAGTGTATTTCACTTAACGCGGTACCTTGCTTGCTCACACTCAAATCTTTCCACTAATTACCGATTTAAGAACACTAAAAGCAATCCCATAATAGCATAAAGATCTTCAACTTAAACAAGTTCCCCTTCCCCGTGCATGGTATTCAACCTCGTCAATCACACAACAAATTCCCGAGTGCTTGAATATCCGTTCTCTTAGACATTATTAAACCCTACAAGTTCATCCATGATCGATCCATTACTCCTATAAAATATGTTAATGTTCGTAGTTTGTCGAAACACGTTTTACCAGCTAAGTTCCTTTAAGAAGGGACCCATTTGCTATCCTACGCCGAGAGGCGCACGACACACCCATATCCATGAAGCAACATGGTGTGCGCACTACGCAACCAGCTTACGTTAAACCCAAACCCCCCAATGATATTTAGATTTACTATTATTATTAGCAACATGATATGAGAGAGAGAGTGTGTGTTTAGTTACTGAATGTGTTTCTGTGTCACTCAGTATTGGTCTGCTTAACAGCACTAGACTCTGATCACTCAGATTTATTTAATCAATCACTCTCATTCTCTCTCTCTTAACTCTAAACACAACGCAAAAGAAAATAAAATAAAATAAAAAAGGAAAATTGAAGCCCAGATTTAAAATCACAATCTAGAGAGAGAAACAGCCATAGAATATGAAAGTGAAACTATCTCTCCCTCACTTTCTCTCTCTAGAACCACCGTTTCTCAGTGTTGCTGCATTCTCTTTCTCTCTCTATATATCTCTGTATCTGCGTGTGTTCGGATCCTGGTGAGTAGGAACATTTGGATGTGAAGGTGAGAGGAGGAAAGAGAGAGAAAGAGAGAGAGAGTGTGTGTGTGTGTGGTTTCGGCATCGGTTAGATCGGCCATGGCGGATGTTCCCGGCGACGGAGGAGCTGAGGCAGTCGCGGCGACGCCGAGTCCGGCGCCGTTGACGGTGTCGGCGTCATTCAAGGAAGGGAAGAGCTCATCGCGGAGGCGAGCTTCGATGAGGCCGAGTCTGGACGCGGACGAGTTCATGAACCTGCTGCACGGTTCGGATCCGGTGAAGGTGGAGCTCAATCGGCTTGAGAATGAAGTTAGAGGTGCCAAAATGCCGCTCGATCTGGCTACTTCTTGTGCTGATTCTCTGCTTCGTGTTGTTGATTGTGATGTCTGTGTCTGTGTTTGTGTGTGTTGCAGATAAGGACAGGGAGCTATCAGAAGCTCAGGCTGAGATCAAAGCCTTGAGGCTCTCTGAACGGCTCAGAGAAAAGGCCGTTGAGGAGGTTGATTCTGGTTTCCATTTTTATTGTAATAAATTTAATTTCGAGTTTCCAAATTGAATCGTGGTGTTACTGTTAAGATTATGGGAACTTTATTACTAACTTTTAAGGCTTTTATTTTTGTACTGGACAATGCTCCTGATTTATATCATTAGGCATCAGAGAAGAACGTTATATTCTTTTTTAACAAAAAATTATGGACGCTCCTTTCTGTGTTTACTTGTTGATGATTTTGATTTGATTTTTCTTTCAGTGCTTCTGATAGTTTATAATTGTCTTTTTTATTGTAAAATTATTATGACATTCATTTCATACCATATATTTATGCTGTAATTGCATTTTGGCAAATTATGGGTTGGGGGTCCTCTGTTGGTTTTTCTTTTCAACTTATTATTTTAACGATTTCATTTACCTCGATGCTTAATCATTCATTCTTTGCATTGTTTTCACTTGGCAACTTGAGTGACTAGAACCTGTACATTTACCATACTTTCATTTGTTCATGTTACTGCTACTTGTTTCCCATTCTTCTTGGTAATGCATGCTTTCATTACTTTATGTCAACTTGAAATGTAACTTTCATTTTCTGTTTTTCCCTTTCATTGTAGCTTACTGAAGAATTGTCAAAGGTTGAGGAGAAGCTGAAGTTAACAGAATCTCTTCTAGAAAGCAAAGTATTGCTTGGAACCTCTGTCAAATTTAGTAATGAGTCTTTTTTCTCTGGTTGCATGATGTGTTTACTGAACTGAGTATTTCTTGCAGAATCTTGAAATAAAGAAAATCAATGATGAGAAGAAAGCATCAATGGCAGCTCAGTTTGCAGCGGAAGCCACTCTTCGAAGGGTCCATGCAGCTCAGAAGGATGATGACATGCCTCCTATAGAAGCCATTCTTGCTCCTCTAGAGGCTGAACTCAAGCTTGCTCGACAGGAGGTATGACCTTGTTCTTCTACTTTAAATGGTAATACCATTGAGAAAAGACTGATGAAGGGGGCCTAAGCTGGCTTATCATAGGTGATTTATGTCATTATTTTCTTCATTTACTTCTTGCAGATTGCTAAACTTCAAGATGATAACAAAGCTTTAGATCGTCTTACCAAATCTAAAGAAGCAGCACTCCTTGAAGCTGAGAGGACTGTTCAGGTTGCCTTGGCCAAGGCCTCCATGGTGGATGATCTCCAAAATAAAAATCAAGAGCTTATGAAACAGATTGAAATTTGCCAGGTATTTGCAATGTTGCATAATTCTTCTCTCTGCATGTTTATCATTACCATATTAATGTGACATTGGTTTCATCATCACCTTTCCCAGGAAGAGAATAAAATTTTGGACAAAATGCATAGACAGAAGGTGGCAGAGGTTGAAAAGCTTACCCAGACTGTAAGGGAGCTTGAAGAGGCTGTCCTTGCAGGTGGTGCAGCTGCAAATGCTGTGAGAGATTATCAGCGGAAAGTTCAAGAAATGAATGTAATTTGTTAAGCTCACCAAGTTTGCCATTCTAGACTTCTAGTTACTCACTTTACTCTTGATTATAGTATATCCTCTAGTTAGGGTCATATTCATTGCTGCATGGTTTGTTTCATATTTTTCAGGAAGAAAGAAAAACTCTCGACCGGGAGTTAGCTCGTGCCAAAGTAACAGCAAACAGAGTAGCTGTAGTGGTGGCAAATGAATGGAAAGATGCTAATGACAAAGTCATGCCTGTTAAACAATGGCTTGAAGAAAGAAGATTCTTACAGGTAATGATTACCTCATTTTACCCTTATCTCTCCTTTGAATTTGAGCTTCTTTTGCTTTCTCTTTTTTCCAATTTAAATTTTCCTGCATTTAGCTTCACTTTATTACAGTTTCCTTTCTTTTACTGAACTGCATTCTTATAGGGAGAGATGCAGCAACTTCGAGACAAGCTTGCTATAGCTGAGCGCACTGCAAAGTCTGAAGCACAGTTAAAAGTAATAATCTGGTTTTACAGCCCATGTATTAATTTAGGAGATTAGTTCTGCCATTACTCAATATAAACCTTCTACAATTTTCAGGATAAGTTTCAATTACGGCTTAAAGTGCTACAAGACAGTTTGAGAGAAACATCTAACATTAATCGCGGCACCTCGGAGGGAAGAAGTGCTAGTAATGGGCCTTCTCGACGCCAATCCCTAGGTGGAGCTGATAACATCTCAAAACTGACTTCTAATGGGCTTTTATCTAAGAGAACATCATCCTTTCAACTGAGATCCTCTCTGTCCTCCAGCACAGTTTTGAAGCATGCTAAAGGCACATCTAAATCTTTTGATGGTGGCACAAGGTCACTGGAAAGGAGTAAAATTCTTTTAAATGGAAAACCTCCAAGTTACTCATTCAACCAGTCTTCTGAAGGAACCAAGGAGAGAGAGGAAAACGAAAATTGGAAGGGAAATTCAGATGATAAGCCAAATGACTTCCCATCAGTGGACACAGAGGATAGTGTTCCAGGAGTTTTGTATGATTTGCTGCAGAAAGAGGTCCTAGCCTTGAGAAAAGCTGGTCATGAGAAAGATCAAAGCCTAAAAGATAAAGACGATGCCATTGAGGTTGGTATTTATTGTATTTTTGTTGATTTTGGATATTAATCTTAGATTTCTAATGTATTTTACCTAATTGTCGCTAATGTTCATTATCTGTCAGATGCTAGCGAAGAAGGTAGATACATTGACTAAAGCCATGGAAGTTGAGGCAAAAAAGATGAGAAGAGAAGTAGCTGCCATGGAGAAGGAGGTAGCTGCAATGCGTGTGGAGAAAGAACAAGAGAGCAGAGCAAAGCGGTTCAGTAATGTAAAGGGCCCTGTAAACAGTGCTCAGCATCAACTCATTGCTGGAAGGTACTTAATTATCTTTTGTTTTCAGGTCTAATTCTCGTCTCAGCATATAGATATTGCACGATTTATTCAATGGAGTGCAATGGCTTGTTTTTTTTTTTTTCCCCTGCAACTATGCAGTTGTTAATGGTCTTTCTTCACACTGAACTGATAGACAACTTTGTTTTTAAGCTGTCCTCTTGTTTTGGTAAATAAATTTGAACTGAGCAAAGCCCTCGGATGCAACCGAGCAAATGTGTATGGAGAATCCATCCCTGTACAGGAAAAAAGTACTACTTTACGTTCACAAATTATATTCTATTTTTCTCATTATCCCTTTCACTCAACTTGGAATGATTTTTGTCCTTCAGATGTCACTATTTCTTTGATTTATCTGCCTCATTCATTGTTCACTTTGCTATCATCACTTCTACCTAACTCAAATTAGACTAGCGTTTATTTGACAAAAGCCCAACAACACTACACACGGCATAGGATTTAATTTTTTATATTGTCAATAGTTCTCCAGCTTGCGTGTTATCACTTGAAATAGAAAATTCTCGATTTGTTGACTACATTATCAAATAGTATATGGTTGAAATTCCTGCATTTTGTTTGAATGTTTTGCTAAATAAAGGCTTTAAATTAAGTATATTACTGCCTATTGTTTTCTTTTGTTTCGCCTCGTTCTCACTTATTCCGCTTTCCCGCTAATAACTTGGATGACTGATGGGATTCCCGCACCTGCACAGGAACGTGACACGGGGTGGATTAACACGCAGCACCCAATGACAATAAGCCTATTGCAGTGGCACTGAGGAGTGAACTTTCATATCATCATTCTTCTGCCCGTCTCTGTTGATCTTTTTTTAAATCTTTTACTTTTGCCCTTTTTTTCCCCTCTCCATTTGATTATAAGATCGTAACTGGCATGCCAACGACCATTGTTCCTGATATTGGCCATGGATTGAAGAGTAAGAGAAGAATTTAAGGAGTCGGTATGCATCTGACCTAGACTGTTGTATTTTATGCATAGAGAAATCGGCTAAGAAGGCAGGCAAAGGAAGACAATTAACTTGGAGCTAACCTTCAGCTTTTCTTTGAGTGGTTGTGTGGTTGTATAGCTACTAGCTGTATCCCTGTATTTCTCCTTTTTTGCAGTTGGCATTTGTGATACGCAGATAGTGTGATTGTGTTGGTTCGGGTTTGTTAATATCTTTGTACTCAGATCAAGATCTAAGCTTATTTGGTTGTGTTATAGTCTCAAATCGATAATGTGTTCACGTTTGATTGAAGGGCGAAGTGCCACCTTTACATTTGTTTCTGCGATATTGGAAGTTTGAGGGTGGTGCCCGAGTCAGTTGTACCACCTATCTTGTCCAACCTATGAGTTAAATTATCACCAAAGTTGAAGCAATATCCATTTTCTTTCATAATTAGATGTTTGACTTATGAACTAGCTGTTAAATTCTTGTGGGGATAACAAGTCAGCATAACTTGGCTTAAAGGTTAGTTAGGTGGCAAATTGATATGTACGTGTCAAACGGCTAACCAACAATGATCACTCATTCACACACCACTGTAACTTGTGTCAACTCCACCGTCAGGATCACCTGCCCATCACTATCATCACCATTTAAATCGGGAAGTAAGTATAATTCTGTTTTCTTTTTCTTTTTTTTTTGTCGAAGCCTTCTAGGCTACTTCCGTCAGCGATCGATCCTGTTCAAATACAACAATGCTCACTGGCAATGGATTTGCCTTGCAACGACCTTGACAATGTTGTTTGTTTCCTCTGATACCAAATCAATGTAGGAAAAATCCAGATATTTAAAGAATCCTAGAAAGTAACAGCCAATAATAAGAACTTTTCTAATGCCGAGACAGCAGAGGGAAAAGTCTTCGATGGAGGTGCATATAAACTTTAAAGGCTTTCTTTTCTGGTTCTTTTTTATCTACTTAGTACTTTTATGCCACATTAATGGCATCAACGGTAAAGGGGCTGTACTTCCGCTCGAATTTCTTGAAATAAAGCCTTCGTTCAAGCTCTCCTTGGAAGCAATTAGCTTTGCCTCTTCTTTTTGAGGTCTAGAGTTTGAAACTGTCAACAAATATTTTCTTAGGCTTTGATCCGATTGCCTTTCTTTATTCTCATATGCAACCTCTCAATAGATCTCAATACACCACAAGTCATATATAAATTTGCAGAAACATCAACTTGTAAAAGATGGAAGTCTTGATTATTCCAATATTAATATGGGAGACTGGTATTCGGTGGCTTATGAAAGAGTATGCAAATGTAAATGTGAGACGACGCAATCTTTGCAATAAGTCACATTATTTCATGACAATGTCTATTGTAATATCGTTATACATGGAGTGTCAAGCTTGATCCTTAATCGGATTGATTTACTCATGGCACGTGTTCCTAACCAACTTTTTCAACAGATTTCACAAGCAGTTGAAAAATTCTGTCTTTATGGCACTGTTACTAAATATTGAATGAATCTTACAACATTCTGAAATCAAAACAAGACATAATTTGCATAAAAAGTTCTAGGCAATATAGATAACAGCAATGCCTTGCAGTGGTTTCATCAGTCAGCTATGGCAAAAAAATTGTTGTCCTAAAGAGAAACAGTTCTTCTGTATAGTACTTCATCATCACTCTCCTCTTCCTCATCTGACACTATGGCATTATTCCCTGGCAGCTGTAATTTCCCACCCATACAGAACGATGGACCTATGCTTTCAGTTTCAATGTAGTTACCCTGCAACCTCTCTTCAAATCTCTGGTCACTACAATTCAGCATCCAATTCAAGGAGCACCTTATCCCCTTGCTTTTTAGCCTTTGGCACCTGGGTTTGACCCTGGATTCCAAACTGTAAGTAAAGTATTCAGGGAACTCCACAAGCTCCTTCAGTGGCCTCCCCATCTCGCTCTTGAAGAAGTAAATACTGTTCTTCATGAGCTCCACTCTCAGTATTACTAACTGAGGACAACTGACCACCATGCTAGCCACATCATGGGGCGGTATTGCCCTCCCAAGGAGGAACTCAACCGGCTTCATGATCACATTTTGGTGAAGGCTAACCACCTGTGGCATCTTCTCCACCACTCTTGCAAACCCTTCAGGATCAATCTTAAGCTTCAAACTGAAAAAATACTGCTGAGAAGACAACTTAGCCTTTAGTGGCAATCCAAGAATCTGAGGATACTGAGCAATAACCGAAGGCAAACATTCCTTCCTTATTCCAAAACTAATCAAGCAATCCACATTTGGCTTCACAGTCTCGTCAAGGTCATAGCCAAGCAAATAGGCTCTTTTTTCCAACATCTTAGCCAAAATCTTCTTTGGCAGCCCCAAAGAGACCAAGTAATCAATCAAAGGCTTAATCACAGTCCCAACTCTCATCCCCAAAAAATAAGGATACTGAGTCACCATGGGACCAATATCCCTAGGATTAACACCAATACTAACAAGATAAGCCACTGAGGTACTCATAGTACCCTCAAGCTTGAACCCAAGAAGTTCAGGGTACTTCTGTAACACATACCCAATATCCTCCCTCTCCACATCAAGCCCCCTAAGGAACTTCACAACAGGGACAAGCTCAACAATCACACTAGCATGCAACACTTGAGGGTAGCTCTTAATGAATTGGCCAAGTTTGGACCTTGGGATCCCAATTTTTTCCAAATACCCCAAAACGGGAATCATGTTCTTCCTCACGCTGCAACCCAGCATCAAAGGGTAATCGTTGATGTCATCAATTGTTAACCCTAATTTCTGGAGGAACTCGACGCGTTCCCTCATCACCTCAACGGTTGAAGGAAGCTCAAGGTCCTGCAACTCATCAGGGATGATTCCCAAACCCTTGAGGTAGTCGAATACGATTACCCGCGACACCAGCTTCTCCTTGCGGCCCTGAATCACGCCCCACGTCACAGATGGCATCTCGTATTCGGGGAATTTCGATGCTTGCGTTGAATTCCATGAGCACAATAGCAAAACCCTAAGAGGGTTTAGGGTTTTGGGGATTTCGGAAGAACGGTGTGAAGGAAGTTGGATTAGTTTTGAAACAGCATTGAATTGAGGAGAAACGAATTGGGTTGAGATCAAGTTGACTAATTTTCTTCTTGTGAGCATTGATTGAGTTGAGTGTGCACTGTGCAGTGTGAAGGTGCAGACGGTGCGAAAGTTTCAACTTTCATCACAGATGAAGAGGAAAAGAAAATGGACATTCAATTGGTGAAGGAGGAGGAAAACGGGCCCATTGTTGGGCGGCCCAAAACATAATTGGCCTGGCCTGGTTTCATTTTCTTTTCGGCCACAACTTTAGGTTTGGCCATTTGATTATGGGCTTACGGCTTTATCAAGGAGTACAGTTACACAATGCAACGTAAATTTTGGCTGGTAATGATTTCATTAATTATGTTTATGAGCAGATTTTTCGTGTGGTTAATTAGTTTTAGTTAATTTAACTGCTTGTCAAATTCTGACAGCTGAAATAATAAGCTTTCGACTAATAAATAATGCTAATAATTATTGCTAACAATAAAAACATAGTTAAAGTTAGTGCTGTTATCATAAAGAACTTTATTAATCGAAAATAATCAGTTAAAATCATACATGGCTACCACTACTGTTCATGTCGTTTATCACCCAAAAAAAGGTATAAGCAAAGAATATGCACTTTGCTAAGCCATTACTTTGTCGGTATTTATTTATTTATTTATTTATTATTTTAAAGATGCAAATAGCTTATCAACCAATCTGACGCAAAAAGTATAGGTTAAAAAGATCATATGCCTGTGAACATGGGTTCCAAACGTTAAATTTGTCTGCCCATTTTTTTATTCATAAACAATTTAGTATATTTCTAAAATTCAGTTTATCTTGGAAGTTTGAACAGGTTAAAAAGAGTACAAAACTCCCACCGAAATGCGTATACCTATGTTAGAAGAAATTCGCATTTGGGATGTCAGTGTCATAACAATATTTTGAAAAGTGACTTTGTAGCTAACTCATGCGAAGCTTCTGAAATGACCATTTTCCCCATTGCCCAAATACAGAAGGACCGCTTCTTTATTACATTTTTTATATACATATATCATATTCTGATTTGAGTTTGGTTTCTTCGTCCGGGGCATTAACATATTCACATTATTGCACTTGATAATTGATTACATATTTTCGCGTTGGGTTGATGTCGTAGCCAGCTTTCGGTGCTCTTTTCCCAAACTCATTGGTTGCGCCTTCCATTCTGCATCTGAAGAAGAATAATATCTTCTTATGCTTCATTGATTTGATCTGTAGCAAACAAACAAGGAAGGAAGGGACCTTCTCTTTCATCTTCCCACGTTCGCATTCTCTTCTCAGATCCACGTCTCTTTCCTTTCCTTTCCATTCCATTGATCTGTTTCGTTTTCTTCTTTCGGATCCAAAATGGCGACGATGACGAGCTTGATCGGTCTCATAAATAAGATCCAACGAGCGTGCACGGTGCTGGGAGATCACGGTGGCGAGGGGCTGTCCCTCTGGGAGGCTCTTCCCTCCGTCGCCGTCGTCGGAGGACAGGTACGCTACGCGCTACTCCCTTCCTTCAACTTCTCTTCTCTTCTCTTATTCTGATCTCTCTCTCATATTGTGATTTGATGTGTTACTGTTTGTGGAATGTCAGAGCTCAGGGAAATCCTCAGTGTTGGAGAGTGTGGTCGGAAGGGATTTCCTACCTCGTGGATCTGGTAATAATATATTAATATTCCCCTGTTATGTTTCTTCTCTCTTTACGGTTTTTCCTTTTTGTGTTTTCATTTGTTGTTTATCAGTATTTTCAGCAATGTATTTATAGAAGATATGGTATGATATGAGTACATGTTGACGATGCCATGCTAGCTAGGCAGTGGTGGTTACTCGTTAGTTAGTAATGGAAAAGTTGATTTTATGTCATTCAACTCTGAAATGGAAAAGTCGTTACTATTTATTGTGTAGGACTATGAAAATAGTTGACAGGTTTTTGAGAAATTTTCAAAGTAGCTGCTCATCGTCTTTTTTTTTTTTTTGCCCTCTATTTCTGCTCCTGGAAGTGGATGCTGATTATTTTGGTTCCTTATGAATGGCGTTAGTGATATCTGTCTTTCTTTTACTTGAAGGTATTGTTACACGGAGGCCATTGGTGCTGCAGCTTCATAAGACAGACAATGGACAACAGGAATATGCTGAATTTCTTCACTTACCACGAAAGAGATTCACTGACTTTGGTAAATGAAGTTTCTGACAAAAGATTTCCTATATTAGTTCCAACGAGATGTGAAATAGTGTTTAGCTAACAACGTGTACAGCCAATTGTATAATACTATATTCTTCAATCGATTTTGATATTAATATTGGTAAGCTAGTCAGGATCTTGAACTGAACACTTAATTGAGTTTAATGGAGAATTCATCCTCCCATAGAGAGCGATAGATTTAACCACTTGCAGAAAGAAATGATTGCTTGATATGTTAAAACAAAAATCAATCTGACTTCTAACAAACTTAAGCTTTACAGTATCAGTCATTTAGATAATGCTTAGAGGGTGAGTCTCGGCTCAACGATAAGGTTGCCACCTTGTGACTTAGAGGTCATGAGTTCAAATTCGGGAAACAACCTCTCCACAAAGTGGGGGTAAGGCCACGTACATCTAGCCTCCCCATACCTCAGTAGGTGGGAGTCTCGTGCATTAGAATGCCCTTTTAAGTCATTTAGATAATGCTTATGACGTGTCTTGAGAGTGGAGGATTATGGATGAGATGGACTATTAAGGGTTTATTTTAGTGGGGATTATGATGTTTGTCTATGCGTCCATTGTTTTTCAGTGCAGCTAATGAGTAAAACTGTTGTAACTTCCCAACTAATTTATTGTCTGACATTCCTTTTATGGCTATGCAGCTGCTGTAAGGAAGGAAATTGCAGATGAAACAGATCGTATAAC
Source organism: Dalbergia cultrata (assembly GCA_031216105.1). Lineage (NCBI taxonomy): Eukaryota > Viridiplantae > Streptophyta > Magnoliopsida > Fabales > Fabaceae > Dalbergia > Dalbergia cultrata. The sequence continues at coordinate 5,202 of JAVHNL010000337.1, read as the reverse complement.
TGGGAAGACAAAGCAAATTTCTAACATTCCAATTCACCTCAGCATTTATTCTCCCCATGGTAAGTTAAATGCATTGTCAAATGCTAGTGCTATACATGGAAATTAATTTGATATAGGCCTTCTAATGTATTGTGAAATTGTTCTGTGTGTTTAACATTTCCCACCTTGTCATTGGACATTTGATTGGTGGTGACTAATGGTGATTTCTGGTTTAAAGTAAGGTTATTTTTTGTGAGGTAGTTGAGCTGACCGTCTGTTCCAAAACTTAGTACAATTCTTCTGCTTTATTTCTTCAAGTTGCCTGTACATTTCAGATGTCTGCAGTAGTCACCTTAAATTATTCTTGTGAAGCTCTGCTGAATTTCTCTTGTCATTTTTGCTTCACATTAACATTATAAGTTGCAGTATTTTGTTTGGTACTGCTTACTCGATGGATGTTGAACATTATTCATAGCATGAAGTGTACAAGGTGAAGAAACTGATCTATGGAGGGTTGTAGGCACACAGGACAGTTCTTTTTTTTTTTTTTTGGATTTTTTTCCTTCAACTTTTGTTAACATCTCTGATTTTTGTTTGGTCAATAAATTCCTTCTTTTCTCAAAAGAAAGAAAAATGCAAACTATGATTGCTTCAAATCAAGCTTTGCTATAGTTCGTAGTTCACTTCTTGTCAGCTTAGCAATCTTTTTTCTTTTCTGCGGATATTTTCTTACTATGTTACTCCTGCAGCTCATAAAATTTTTGAAAACATTTAATATCTATTGGATGTAGAACATTAGGTTTCTCTTTTAATGTGCATTCTCCTTTTTTTGGCATATGAGAGGCATATCTTCACCACTAATGCCCTCTTTACATGACTCTTTGATTTGAGATATATGATGATTTTGTGTGGCTTTTTTCTGCAGTTGTAAACTTAACCCTTATAGATCTTCCTGGGTTGACAAAGGTTGCAATAGGTAAACTTTTAACATATTTCCTAGTACTTTTATTCAATTTAAGTGGTATTCTGAGAATGCTCATCAAAATCTCTGATGTATGATGAAATTGTGGCTTCTATCAGAGGGACAACCCGAGAGTATAGTTCAAGACATTGAAAACATGGTCCGCTCTTATGTTGAGAAGGTAAATTATACTCTTTATATAAAGAGAAGAATGCAGTAATAGATACAATTAAAAATCTCTTTAAGCAAGCATGATATAAAGATAGATAAAGATTAACTAAGCCTTGCATTAGTAGATAAGGTTGGCTAAATGGACCAGATGATACCAGAAAGACAAACTAAGCATGATATAAAGAATTTAACTAAATCAAAGACATTAAAGGAGAACCACTGATTCTATACTATGTAAACCCCTTTCAAACAACACACCACTTTTTGGTAATCAATCTTTTAATTTGTGTAATCTTATGCTAGATACCTATGTTAATACGTTTTTTGCTCCTTCTCTGTTAGTGGAGAAAGTCAGGATCCACTATCCACAAAAATATTTTCATTTCAGTTGTTTCTTTTATCCACTTTTGTAAGTACTCCCAGGTTTGGATTAGCTGTCATCAGCCATTAAGTTCACTGTTAAGTTAACCTTCCATTTGTCAGCATGACTTACCTGCTTGAATTTTGATGTTAGAATTTGAAAAGTAAAAGCCATATCTGGACTCAAGTTTGAATAAACTAGATGATGTAATTGAAATCGATTTGTAGTTCTCCTTTTGTTTATCACATTTCAAGTGCGCTGAACTAGCTTTCTAATATACTTCTCCCAATCAGTGTCTAGTTAATTCTTATCATTTACCTTCTCAATGTCTCTCATAAATTTTCTAATTGAGTTATTGGATTGTGAAGCCAAATTGCATTATCTTGGCTATCTCTCCCGCAAATCAAGATATTGCCACTTCAGATGCTATAAAAATTGCAAGAGAAGTTGATCCTTCAGGTATGGTTGGTTTATCTTGGAAGGTATTCCAACGGTAGACACTATGTTTCTTCCATTGAATTTTTCCTTTCTCTTTCTATTCATACTGCATACATTTAGGAAAAAAAATATTATTATATTTCAGGTGAACGAACATTTGGAGTGGTTACAAAACTTGATCTTATGGATAAAGGAACTAATGCTGTTGAAGTATGATTTCAATAACAACCTGGCTATCTTCTGTTTGGTGTTCAATTAATTTCCATGTTATACTGTTAACTTACAGATTTTTATTGAGTGTAAAACGATGGATGTTCTTTATGTGAATCTTGAAGGTTCTCGAGGGAAGGCAATACAGGCTGCAGCATCCATGGGTTGGGATTGTGAACCGTTCACAAGCTGATATTAATAGAAATGTTGACATGATTGTTGCTCGCAAAAAGGAGCGTGAATATTTTGAGACGAGTCCTGAATATGGACATTTGGCACATAAAATGGGCTCAGAATATCTTGCTAAGCTTCTATCCCAGGTATTCTCATCAGTATTTTCTTTTTTCTTCAAGTTTCTTTCTGTAATATTTTGATTGTGTGGACCTCTAATTCATCCTATGATGAGCAAGTTTCTTTCCTTTCTTTCACTGGCTTTTATGACTTAAGCATTTGGAGCAAGTCATCAGACAGAAGATACCCAATATCATCGCCTTAATAAATAAGACAATAGACGAACTTAATGCGGAGTTAGATCGTATTGGCAGACCAATTGCTGTGGACTCAGGGGTCAGAACTGCAACCTATACTGAAATCAATTTTCTTAGATTTGAAATTTGAAATTACTTGATTTTTGCTTGTACTAAGTTGTTATACTTGTTTTATAGGCCCAGCTATACACTATTTTGGAGATGTGTCGTGCGTTTGACAAAGTATTTAAGGAACACCTGGATGGAGGGTAAGTGCTATAAATAATTAAGTTTTAGCCTTAGAATATAGAATACAATTTTTTCCTTTCTTCAAGGAAAGAATTTTATGCAAATGCGACTAATGTTTTTCCTCATTATTGTATTAAATTTTTTGGACAATTAATTTGATAACCAACTGCTATTTCAGACGTCCTGGTGGGGACCGAATTTATGGAGTTTTTGACAATCAATTACCAGCTGCTCTGAAAAAGCTCCCCTTTGAACGCCATCTCGGCATGAAAAATGTCCAGAGAGTTGTCACTGAAGCTGATGGGTATCAGCCCCATCTGATTGCTCCAGAGCAGGGTTATAGAAGACTCATTGAAGGGTCTATTGGCTATTTCAAAGGCCCAGCTGAAGCTTCTGTGGATGCTGTAATCTTCTTGACTTTATTATATTTCGTGATAGTCTGTTTCAGTGTGGCTACCGTGAAATTGTTATGTTCCTTGATCTCTTATACTTGATGGAATTACCAGATATTGAGATGAATTACTTTATTGTTTAGACGTCCTTCGCTTGTATCATATTGCTTTCTATTAAAGTTTTCCTCATCTAGGTTTTGGTAACAAGCGTTTGTTCTTGCTATTCTTTTTGGTAACAAATGCCTAGTTAGATTATGTTCTTTTTCATCAATAAATCAATTGCTTTCTTCTGCTATTCTTCAGGTACACTTTGTTTTGAAGGAACTTGTACGGAAGTCGATTGCAGAAACTGAGGTAAGATATGTTTTAAGTTGTTATAACTCCTTCAGACTATTCATAATTTTCAAGTATTCACATGCAATTGAATGAGCCGTTCCAATATGACATTTTTATCTGAGAAAAATAGTGGATGTTTAAGTGCTATTGATGCATGATATTTATATATCAGCAGCACTAAATAACTAATGTCAGGTGCTGTTCCAGATATGTGAATAGTACCTCCGAACAATCACTTTGGGGATTTGATGGGAATTAAGCTGAATTCTTTTGTGGGAGATGCAAATGAAGAGGAACTTACAGGTTTGCTACCTCCTGGCATGCAGGAATTAAAAAGATTTCCAACACTTTCAAATGATATAGCAACTGCTGCAAATGAAGCTTTGGAAAGATTCCGAGAAGAAAGCAGGAAGACAACTCTACGGTTGGTTGATATGGAGTCTAGCTATCTAACAGTAGAATTTTTCAGGAAGATTAATCTTGAACCAGAAAGGAATCCAAACGGGCCAAATCCAAATCGGAATGATAAGAACGATAAGAATCATCCTCCCACTCCCAATATGGACAATTACTCTGACAATCACCTCCGGAAGATTGGTATGTTATTTTCCATAAGTTTTCTACATATTTTTATATGAATGTCTTTTTCTAATAAAAAGGAAAAATTATTTCATATTTGGAATCACTTTTGGAGAGATATCTTCATGTTTGAACATCTTCCCCATATTGTAAAGACAGTTTTTCATTTTTCATGAACATATTTTACCTAGCTAAAAAGTACACAAATTGTTCTTTAATTGTTTGACTTTTTTTTTTTCAAAGGTTCTTTCAAACACCCTAAAAGTATATATAAAATAAGTATTTAAAAAATTATCGAGAAACACATCCAAATGAGCACATTTCTCCCTTTTCTCCCATATCTTGTGTAAGTCTAGGTCCTATCAAATTAAGAGTAAGGAGTGTTAAATTATTTTCTTTGATGTGTCGTTTCAAAGGTGGGTTTGATAAATTTAAATGTCATATTCCTACTTATTTTGGCTTCTGATTCGACGTTGTTTCACAGATTGGGAAAGTCAGACATTCATTATTCTGCTTGTTATAATGTACTATGCTCCTTGTTTCAGGATCAAATGTTAATGCCTATATCAACATGGTTTGTGATACGCTTAAGAATTCTATACCAAAGGCCGTGGTATATTGTCAAGTCAGAGAGGCTAAGAGATCTTTGCTTAACCACTTCTACGTTCAAGTTGGGAAGAAGGAGGTATGGTTTTATATTTGTTTAAAATTTTTGCCACCTTAGGCGCAATTTTTACCTTATTTGTAAGATGTTCTTTTCATGGTATGAATAAGGATAAGTTACAGTTTTGGTGGGCTTACTTATATTTCAATGCGTTATATGGCCATGAAAACTGAACAATCAATCGAACACCCTGGTTTTAGTATCTCAGTAAGCTTGCAAAACGGTTGGTTGTTGTCCATATCCTGGATTACGGTAACAAATGTTGGATGTGTTGAATCTAACTATACTGTTGAATTAAGTCTTACAATTGATTGATAAAGACAACGACGTGTAACCACATCATGATGTGGCTGTGCATGTATTTATACTACTAAACCATGGGTACTGAGAAACCA